>WBNM01042858.1:0-17945 GCA_013399055.1 Ramphastos sulfuratus
TCCCAAACCTACATCAGCAACCTTAATTTCTCCTAATGCCTAACCTAAACCTAGCTTCTCCTAGCTTGAAGCCATTGCTTTACCTAGAGCTAAAGAACAAACCAACATACATCAATCTGCTGGATTACACATACCTGTTTGAGAAGGGCCAAAATATACAGCGGAAACAGCTTGAGCGAATTTGGTGCTATCAGCATGGACTGCTGCAGATTTGAGGCCGTTGACATGTACGCTGCCAGGGAGTCTACCACAGCATTAACTAAGGCATCTCTTGCATCTGCAAGACTAGATGATACCGAGCGATCCACAGCTGTTGGTTTAGGAGGAAACAAGAAGTTACCAGAGTTGGTGTCACTCATTCCCTTGAATTCCCAAGATGTTAGTTGTGCTTTTGGGTGATACTTTATGATTTCATTATTATTTAAAAAACCCACACATGTGCTCTTAACAGAAACTCACTGTCATGATGCCTACACATGTGCCCATATAGAAACTCACTGTCATGAAGCCTAAAAAAAACAGTGTGGCTGATCTCCACTTCCTGGTTCCTACTTTTGGAGAATTAAATAAATTGTTCGAAGTTCTGGTATATGCTTGAGACTAAATATAAATCCTATCTTGAACCTTATATAAATAACCTAGTTATCAATAAAACTCTTTGCTGTCCCACCTCAGAGCTGCAGTAATTTTTTCTTTTCCTCCCCACCAGAAATTTCTTCCCTTATTTCAGTGGCATAATTCTGATTAGTGTAAATGAAGCTTCATCTATCTCTGCTGAGAAAGGGCCACAGATCCTTTGGTTGGAGGCAGCCATCTGCTGGACTGAATGCACATTTAAGACCAGATACAGAATATTTCTTTTATAGATTCACAGAATATCAGGTTGAAAGTGACTTCATTGATCATCTAGTCCAACTTTCAAGGGTAAGAATATAGTTTAAATGAGCTGGCCCAGCACCCTGTCAAGCTGGGCCTTGAAACTCTCTCATATAATTTCTTCTAACTTATTTGACTACTAATATACAACAGCCCATACAAGGCCATACACACAATGGCAGAGGTGACTCAATCAAACAGCTACTTATGACACAAATAGGGGATAATAAGAATCCTCAACCCAGGAGCAACAGCATAGAAGCACAGAAAAAGTAGTTTACATGTTGGATTCATTTTTGTCACAAGTTCCCTTTTACTCTCAAGCAACTCACTGAACTGAAACACCGTAAGCAATCCTAGCATGCTAATGTTGGAGATAGCAACCATGAAAACACAAAATTGAGTTTTGATCCCAGTGTATTATGATCCTTAATTAGCTCTAGAGAACAACTTAAGGCTCCTTTTAAAAGCCTGAAAGTCAACTAAGCATTCAGACTAAGGAGCATTTCAGTTCATAGTTTGGTGTAACTTGGATTTTGTCATCTTTTCTGTTCTCAGGGTTCAGTATGCTCCGTTCCAACCTTTTTCTACAATACCCAAGTTTCACTGATTAGTTCATTTAAACAGCTGGCAAAAGAACATCCAGCAAGATAATCAAATCTGGCTGGTCTGCACTTACCCATGTTTGCTAAGAGGCATACAACCGCTTGTACATCTGCTCCTGCATATACATCAGCCAGAGAACTTACTACAGGCAGGCAAAGTGTGTGCACTCGAATTCGGCGTTCACCTAACAGAAATAAAAACCATTATGCAGCATGTCCTGGTAGAGATATACACTGTAATGCCTGAATTTGTGTCTCCTCTCATCTAAGATGCACTCGCTCTGTACACACACCTGTGGGGAAACTGCTCACTCCCATTTTTGTCTCCTAACCAGCTGAAATCATCCATCACTGTAAAGAATTCAACTTAACAATCACCACAAGTTCCTAAAACAAGCTAGCTTCTAATGTCCACAGTAAGTGGCTCGATCCTACAAATGAAGTACATTATTTCCACATTTTGTGGCAACTTCTGTTACAAAGTAGCTGCTCCTCTTTATGCCCACCCAATGTACCAGCAACCCACTCTAATCCATCATGGGTCTGTGATTCTGGTCAAAGCATGAGACGAATGTGCTATCGCCTGTGACAACAGTATGCTTTTAAAGAAAGAAAGATGGACGTAAACGACATTTTCCCATCGAAACAGAATTTACGATGATTTAATTAAGTCATTAACTGCCAAATAGGCTCAGTAGTTTAGCAAGATTCTCTCAGGGCATAGAGAATTTCAAAAGGCTGTGGAACTACCTATATAAAGATTATGTTAGAAAAAGAAACAAACAGCCCAGTAGCCAATTGAGAATTAAATTTATTTACCTTTGCTGGAGGTATACAAGAGAGCTGTTTGAAAACAAACCAAAGATGTGTCAGTCAGACTTTCCTCGATGGACATTTGTACTGCAAATCCAGCATCAGGGTTGACATTGGCAAGGGATAATAAATCAGTAGACCGTACAAAAAAGTTCCCATGAAAAGTGTGTATTGAAAGACCTGAAAGCAGATTAAATAATTCAGGGTGAGCTCAAAACATCATGAAAAACTCCTACCAATAATTAAACCACACATTCCTGAAGCTGTGTTTAAGAAAACAGTAAAAACAGTTCTCTGACTATTGCACAGAATCGCCAATATTAATCATGAGACATTTCAGCATGACCCCACAGCACTCATGTTCAATTTTGGACACTTGGAACTGAGTTACACCCTTAAAGTATACATCAACTCAGTCAAAGTGAGGTAGTGCCATGCTAAGTGAAAAACAATACATAAAACTGGATGGTAAAAGCTAACATAGCATACATAGAGAAGACAACTATCTGCATCTTCAGTGAAAATCTAAGGTTGCTGAAGCCTGAGCACATTCCAAATGGTAGTCAACATGTCTAATGCTAATTTTGCCATGAAAAGTGGCACTGAAAACAAACCTTTTGTACATCTTATGCGCATCACTGCTTCAAATCCAATTTTTCTTGTAAGGTATCTTTTAAGGTCTTTCTGCAACTTTTCAGCCTGAGCAGGATTATGGCTACGATGGAAAGATGGATAGTAATAGATGCATCCAGCGGAATACTTGGACATGCAAGCTGTAAAGGAGGAAAAGATACAGTTAAGAGGTAAGAGGAAGTCAGAACACAAGTTGTGTCCAGCCTTTTGCAAGTCTCATCTATGTTCATCTTTTACAGTCATATCAAGAAAGACAGAGAACTGGCTCAGACTCAGGTCACTGAGGACAGTGATAAGTTCCCCCAACATGTAACGATCTAACAATATGCTTCAATAAGCATGTTACCTGTGGCAGCTAAGACAGGAGGACATGCAGAAATAGTTTTGGCTCTACACCATTAAACAGTGTGTGCAGAGACCAATTCTGGTTTAATGCTGAAAGTGAGAACCCTGCTCTGCACCTGTGATTAAACTTTATTAATTCACTGCCATGTGAACGTTTCCTGCTCTTGAGCAGGAGAGTCCCTTCTTGTTTAAAACTCAGAATAAATTGTCTTATACCATCAATCCAACGCTCTTGTTCTTTAATTCTCTCAACTTCCAAGTCAATCCCTTTGCAGCATGAGCTGCATTTACACAAGTGCAAAAAGATTTAAGAACTCCTGAGTAGCCTCTGCTTCTGAAGAGAACAGCGTGGAAAGAGTGAATGCATACAATTAGATACTCCTTACCCAGTGAAGCTAGATCAGAATATTGTGAACTTAAAAGAAATAAATCCACAGCAGTCTGCTGGCCTGAGCAGTCCAGTGCCAACTTCTTATAAAAATCTGTTGCTGGACCAAGATGCTGGACCACCTTTGGTGAACAAAAAAAAAAAAAAAAAAAAAATCATACAGGAAAGTGTTAAGACAATGACTGTGCTCACTTAAGACTTCATGCATAGTATTCAGTAGCAAAATACCATAAGGAAGATTCCTTTATGCAGTAATTTACAGGCATTTCCACCTGAAGAAAGTCTTTTCCTTATACTCCATATTTAGTTTATATTTACAGGCAGTTAAGACTCCACTCGCAAGGAAGTTTCTATTCTCATACCAATAAAACATTCCTGCAACTATGTAACACTTCCTGGATAGTCTAAATGAGGTAATAAAAACAGTAAGAAATCATGTTTTAGGTCTACAAATTAACAGGTCCATGCTTTGTTTCAAAACCCAGGCTGGCATTAACTGAGTCAGAGATTTGCAGCTTCTTTTGCTTGCAAAGAAAAGCCAGGCACCAAAGGCATAAGCAGTAATACCACATGTATATGAACTAGTGGCCTTAAATGTGCAAACACAGAAATAGAGTGGTTAAAATTTAGTGATGTTATAAATAAGACCCAAGAGTTAACCTGCAGAACTATACAAGTCAGAAAAACACGGCCACTCCCTATGAGATGAATATTAAAGGAAGGTTTTATACCTTTGTGCTTGACCTTTGATTGGGATCTTCTCTGGAATGCAAAAGTCCTGCTCCCAAAGATGGCAGCTGAGTTTGAAATACAGATATTCGACCACCCGTTGGAGACATGAGTTTAAATGCAGCCTGAAGAGCAGGGCCCAATGCACTGTGAGTTTCTCTTGTATTGGTGAACATATTTGGTAATGCATTCAAGAGATCTTTGATCAGCTGCAGGAAAGATGGAGATTTAAGAGATTCTTGCAAGCCTGAGATTTTCTGCTGTTTCTAAAAAGCTTTATTGCCGTAACTCGAGTGGGACAATCAGCACCAACTACTTCAGATTCATTTCAACATGCTGAAGAAAACAAAGTCATGATCTTAAAAAGCTATGATGCATCAACCAAACTACGTGCAATATTTCTGTAATTAAAAAGAAACACTGGGAGTTAAGTATTCTGAAAAGAGTTTTGAATTCAAAGTTTAAAAAGAACTTTATTTTGCTATATAATTCTTTCATTTAATGATGTATTTTGAGCTATCATACCTCTTTGCTTTCATGGAGATTTACAAGTAAACTATCCGGTGTGGGTAGGAAAATATCTGTAGGAAGAACAGAAAAAAGGCATTTTTATTAATGACAAAAATAGCATTAAAGTAGAATAAAATATTTCACTGCCCACTGCTACACATACCATGAAATAAAGTCTGTTTTTCTATAGACTTCTATAGAGAAGAATGCAGTCTATACAATGCTTGCTTTATTCAAAGCAAAATTAGCATTTGAATCTCACTTTTAAAATACCACCTACTCTCTAGTTTGTGTAAGGTATTTTAAAAATACATCTCCTATACATTCAAAGTTGACCTAGTAACAGAACATTTGAGAGATTCTACTATCTTTTCTGAGGAAAAAAGAAAGAAGTAAGTAGCTTCTCAAAAATTTAGTTTACATTTTCTTTTAACTTACCATCAATATCTGAGACAATCAGCATTTGAGGCTGGGATAAACCTTCCTGCAAGTTGTAGAACTGAACAGTGCTGTCGAACGTTATGAACCCTATTCTTGTTCTTGAGTCTCCCGGAAGCCTGAAGCATTAAAAACAAAATTATTAAGCCCTAGATTTCTATTTCAAGATGCATACACGCACACAGAGAGCTACTGCTGATGTTGGGAGAAATTCAGCTCATGTATACAGGGGTAAAGGGAGAAGGAAAGAAAGGAGGTCCAAAACTTAAATAAAGTAGCATTTCCTCAGGAAATTCTGAAGAGCTGGTATAATGATACAATCCTCTAGACTTGCAGATAAGCATTCACTAATATACTGATGTTTTGTTCTGAGAGAGTGTAGTTTCATTTAAACGTTACACTGACACAGGAAAGAAGGCAGCCTTCTTAGTTCTACAGCAGAAAAAAAGCCTGTTCTGTTCTTCCATAACTCAAATTTCCTGTTTACTAACATAGTTAACAGAGTACTTAGAGCTCTACACCAAGATCCAATACCTCTACAACACAACAGACTTATTTCTCATCTGGACCATGCTCCTATGCAAAAACATACAGAAAGAAAAACTAAACAATGATTACAGAAATAAAACACAAAAAAATAAAGGCAAGTGCTGAAAACAATTATGGCAAGCAAAAGCAATAGAGGCAAAAATTGTTTTTACTAGCTCGGTATATAAATTAACTGAATTTATTGATTTGGCATAGGATTTTATGAGTTTTCCTAAAGCAATTCAGCATGTTTCTGAGAATCTGTTGACAAAACATCTGTTGAGACCTGAACAAAGACTAAATCAATAAACGCATGTTTAAAAATTTACTGTACATGTAGATGTCTTGATCAGAAATTAGAATCGAGCTTCCTAAGAAAAAACTTTGTGCTGGTTTGAGCTAATTGGAATATTTTAATGGAGAAAATTATATTATAGACGTCACCATTGTTTCCTTTTCACAGCCTACTTCACTCATAGGCTTGCTGAGTTAAGAAAAATAACTCAAAACATAGATGATAACAGTGTCTTGGGCTAGCCGTCTCTTGGGCTGTTAACAGCTTCTGGCTTCCTTCTCTCTGCCGAGTAATTTCACTAACATTTTTTTCTAACCTCTCCCGGCTGATCCTCCAAACTCACCTTGCACATAAGACAAACCCTGGGGTAAGGTATAGGNCTTTAAGACAACTTTCAGAGTGATGCCTCCACAGGATGCAAATCCATTTTCAAAGTATATGAACACAGTGAAGTTTATTAACCTTTGCTCATAAAAGCAGCACTGACAACCACACACATGATGTTTCAGTGCAAAAATAAGAAGAGAGACAGTGGCACAGGTAACAGTGACTTAAAAATCCCCTAGCTGACATCACAGTTCACCTAGGCAGTCTCACAGTAGTAGTTTCAGCCATTTCAGCACAAGTTCCACCAATTTCCTGTGCTTGGTTTGGCTTTATGAGTTGAGTTTTTTGGTTATTTTTTATTTTCTGAGATGTAAGCTGGATTTCAGAATCTCAGACAACATGCGTTTTGTCCTTCAGGGACAGAATGATTCAGCACTACATGCAAGTGTCCTGCAAAACTGTAGGTTAGTATTGCTCACAATAACACATCAGCTATTTTGCAAACAATATTGATATTCTTACTTGTCTAGGTTTTCCAGTAATGACTGGCAGACTATTGTCAAATATCCAGCCTCCACTGCATTATGAGACACATCTAAAACAAATAAATATACCGCAGGCTGAGGAGGACGAAGCTACAAAGTAAAGACACAAAAATAAAGTTCAAAAATTATATTTAAAGAAATGTTAAAAACGGTTAGTCATTAGCAAGGGAATTGGGAAAAGGGAACGCTTCTGGCTCCCTTTTAAGAAAAAATGCAAGGTATAGATATACAATTCAATAAAACTGATTTACCAAGAGTCATGTGGATAGACAAGCACAATACTCAGTGGTTAATAATTCCAATTTTTAATATGCATGAGATTTTGTATTTCAGAACAGAAATGGGGTATTTTAGTCTCTCCCAACAGTCAACTCAAACATGAATGATGCCAGACAGAGAATTCATTCTTTAACAAACCATTGTTCTTTCAATATGTGGACAACAAAATTCATTAAGCTAAGTTAAAATATTTTACCTCTGTCATCTTCCCAACCATGTAACAAGCTGCACTTATTCACTGCCAAAAATCTTGGCCACAGTGTTTCAATTCAAAGACAACAGAACAATTTATTTTTTGCTGTTGTTAATTATGTTGTTATGAACAGGGTCTTATCCCCGCCACTGTAGGTTGACTCCCAGTTAGAATTGTTTCTAGCTACTAACTAAACATTTGAACCCATCTTCTACTTGGAAATATTCAAAACCTGCATGGACGCATTCCTGTGTGATCTGATACAGGAGATCCTGCTCTGGCAGGGGGGTTGGACTAGACGATCTTTTGAGGTCCCTTCCAGCCCCTGACATTCTGTGTGACTGTGTTATTTCATTACTGGTTTATCATAACCTCTTCAAAATGAGGGAAACTCAGAACCTATACTGCATCTCAACTCAAGCTAGACTACACCACATTAAACTATAGACATTACAAATGCCTTTTAAGTGGCACAAGTCCCTAAATAGCTACACTTGCCAAAAACACATAATTATGAATTTTAATGATTTTCAATGTTACAAGGACCTTCACAGGAAAATGAATGTACACCACTGGAGCAATATGCAACACTAATTTCAAATGTATTTATATTCACATGCTATTGCTTTTGAAGTTACCATGAAAGCTTGCTTTACCATGTAGTCAGAGGAAGCAATGAATTCCACAGTAGAATTTTGGACCTCTGGCCGTTTGTGAGGCTCTCCATAAGACCGTGTCAGAGGATTATACATAAATTCTTCAGGAACTATTAAAAAAAAACCCAAAACATAACAAAACAGAGGTTGAGTTTTTCTTTTTTCCCCCCCACAAGAAGAGTTTGTGTATTTGTCTGCAAATAAAAGCCATTATGGCAACCACAGGAAAACTAACGCAGACATATTTTGACTCTCACCAACAACAGAAAACAAGTCGCATTAAGGATACAATAGAACAAAGGAACATTTCAACTATTCCAAGCAACATCAAATTTTAGTAACTGGAAACAAAGGAATATTTATTTTAAACAGCTAGACATCTCCAACCATAAAACACCAAGGCAAACAGAATATTTCACAACAAGAAGCTTCCATCTGCACGGTCTTTCATAAATCTCTGGCCTGAACTACAGACAGTTTTGTCATCCTGCTGCATTTGCATATTGCAACAGCAGTCAGTAGAGCGAGCTGATTTCATTATACAAGTAATCAAGATAATATGGTTACATTTTCTTCTCCCAGAAAACTGAAAAACAATCTTTTGCTTCAGAAAATGCACAGGTCATCTGACTTGCGATCCAGAGATTTTGATACACATTTTAAGAACACTATTGTTTTAATCTAAGACATTTTTATCTACAGACTGATGTAAAGCAAATAATTGATAGAGACTGTATAAATACAAGCAGCTCCTGCAATGAAAGCTTACCATCATTAACTCTATAGCAGAGATTGCATTTCCATCTCCTTTGATCAATGAAAGAAACAAAAGGATTGATGTACGTTCTGCAGGATCTGCACCTCACTATTGTGCTTGATGTTATTACTGGTAATTGCTGAAAAGGAACAATGAAAAGCTGTGACAGAGGTCCATAATCACTGTGCAGTACAGTGTATAAAAGCTTCACAAGATTAGATCTTCTGTCTTCTTTCCCTGTATCATTTTACTTTATTTTCATACAATTATGATGCCTGGTAAAAAAAAAATCCTCCCCCTTAAAATCAGGAGAAATAACATCTAATTGTCTTAATATTATCTCACAAATCAAAGATGTAGTAATATTTTAATAAAATTAATTTCAGCTACACAGTTATGGTAACACAGCTGCTATGTTACGAGGAATTACAAAAGACAGGACAACTCTGAGTGACTAAATACGACAGCCAGCAAATCTTACACAAAGAACACTCATTATACAGCAAGAAGTCATACAAGACACTTATTCACCTTTTTCACTGAATTACAGAATTATATAGTTTGGGTTGGAAGGGACTTGAAAGTCATCTAGTTCCAAGCCCCCTGCCACGGGCAGGGCCACCTGCTACTAGACCAGCTTGCTCAAGACCCCATCCAATCTGGCATTGAACACTTCCAGGCTCAGAACCTCCACATCTTCTCTGGGCAAAACCTCCTCCACTGCCTCACCACCCTCATATGGAAGAATTTCTTCCTAGTGTTTCAGCTAAATCAAACTTCTTCCAGTTTGAAGCCACTCCCCATTGCCCTATTGCTCCATGCCTTTGTAACAAGTCCACCTCCAGCTTTTCTGTGGGCCCTTAAAATACTGGAAGGATGCTGTAAGATCTACCTGCAGCCTTCTCTTTCCCAGGATGATGAACCTTAATTCTCTCAGCCAGTCTCTGTAAGACAGATGCTTCAGTCCTCTGATCATCTTTGTGGCCATCCTCTAGACCTGTCTTCTTGCATTGAGGGCTCCAGAGCTGGACATAGTAGTCCAGGTGGGTTTTTAATCAGGGCAGAGAAGACCTACTAGTCAACATTTCTTTCGATACAGCCCAGGATACAGTTGGTGTTCTGGGCTCCAACCACACACTGCCAGCTCATGGTGAGATTCTCATCAACAGCAACCCCAAGTCCTTCTCCGTAAGGATGCTCTTTATCCATTCTCTACCCAGCCTGTATTTGTGTTTGGGATTACCCCAAACCAGGTGTGGGACCTTTGTTGAACTTCATGAGGCTGGTACTGGCTTGCCTATCCAGGTCCCTCTGGATGGCATCCCTTCTCTCCAGTATGTCAACTGTACCACACAGCTTGGCGTTGTCAACAAACTTGCTGAGGCTGTCTCAATCTCACTGTCCATGTCACCAACAAAGATGTTAAATAGCACCAGTCCCACTACTGATCCCTGAGGAACACCGCTCATCACTTGTTATTTTCACATAATAACAAATATATCAGATGAAGAGGAGTTGATTAGCAGTTGTGAACACGACCCTCGGTCTTACATTGTGCTTACTTTCTACTGACAGCATGTGACATGCTAGTAATACGTTTGCCATGAGCACTCCTCTTCCACAGGGCACTGTAAACATCTTTTCAAGAGTGCCTCCTGACAGTTCTGAGTCCAGTACAGAGCAATAATTCAGAGCTTCAGAGAACAAAAGCCAAGCACATAATTCCAATACAGAAAAAAGTTTGAAGAAATTTGTCTGAAGCTTTTCTCTTATGAATTTCAATGAAGCAGCAACCTCAAAGCTTTCTCCCCACTCTTCCTCTCTAAGTCCCAAACAATTTTTTGCTACTGTTAAATTCAGGACTTAGAGTTCATTGTATTTTATTATTTCAATGAAAATGCATATACTCCATACATACAGTAACAAAAAAATGCAAGCTAATTTACCGTTAGGTCTCTGAAGGGATGCAGCAACAAACCCAAAGGAAGCTTGGCTTTGTTTAACAATGCCTGTGTCTGTGGAATATTTGTCAGCGTACATCGAAATGAGCTGAAAGGGAAGGGAAACCTTTTACTGAAAGAGAAATTTTAAAAGATGTTCACAGTGTTGTGTTAACACATGACTTTAAAGAATTTGAAATTTAAGAAATCTCTTGTTAGACAAAGCTGATTTATCAAAATTTAACACATCAGATTAAAAAAGCCTTCAATAAATATTACTCCCTCACTCCCTAATTTACTGTTTTGGCAATGCAATTTACCTTGCAACAGAAAGATAAAACTGCTTTAGGTACAACCCCTCACTGTAAATGGATCTATTTTTTTATGCATTATAAAGATTTTTTTGGAGAGAAGGAACTAAACAAGTTTTACTAGTATTTACTAGTTCTCAAAGTAGAAGTTATGTAACAAGTAAAAAGGATCTCCAATACTGAAAGAAACAAAAATCTTTTCTTCTGTGTATGCAAAGTGGAGGGACTTACAGCTGAATAAAGCACACTAAAAAACCCCAATGCAAGAATAGCATTGTCCCAAGCATTCCACACCTCAGAATCATTTTAAGAGACCCAGTTATCTGATTTTTCTGGTGAGACCATGCATTGTCGCTAGAGCAGTAAGCTGAGTTAATTTGGGGTAATAAATAAAATACCTTTCAGAATTAAAATTAAGATTGTTGCAGGAGCATAATTTCCACTGCACCACACTGCATTTGACTTGGGATAGCAGATAATATTATTTATTGTTAATTAGAGATGAAAGGAGTACATCATGATTGTAGAATTACCACAGTAAAATATACTCACAGTTTATTCAGTGTATTTAGGTATGATCATCATAATTTTCTGGAAAAAAATCCTATATAATATTACAAAAATACTCTATGAAATGTGCCGCATAACACTGAGATGTCTATTATTAACTATTGTTTTCAGATGGATACAACTAGGCATAGATTAAAGAGGTTTCTTAACATTAAGTGAGCTAAACTCATGCTGCATAAAATATATTCTGATGTCAGGACAGTTTCAACATTTGTGCACAGACACAGAGGATTAAACTTATTTTCCAGTGAAAGGGATTATATTAGTTCACTATAGAGATTTGAAGTCAGAATTCAGTTTAGACGTTTTCTAACAGTTTAGATGATTAGTTTGAAAAAATGTAAGATGTTAGTATTATTAGTCTCTGAAAAATGTGAGATTAGCCTCTGAAAGACATGAAGATGCTGCTCTAGACACTTACTCTGGACTGCAGTTTAATTTCCTAAGATCAGAATTCAAGTTAGGCACAGGTGCTGGAACTGATGATACAGGCAAAATATTTCTATCTTGTGTAAGGTTTACTGGTCTCAAGCTTTCTGGCTGCTGAGAATGCTGCAGACTTAACCCTCCTAAGGAAGAGGACAGCTGGTTCACACCTGGATATTGCTGAAAAAAGGAAGAGCATTGCAAATGGGCATACAAACAATCACATTAAAATAACCATCTTAAATCTTCTTGTAATCCAAATTCTTCCAGATAGGTATTAAAAAAAACAAAACGTAACAGAAGTAGTTAGCAACATATCTAAATAAAGAAGAGTTGTGTATTAGAAATTAAAAAAATGCTAAGACAAATTCATAGAATCATAGACTCATTTCAGTTGGAAAGTACCTTTAAGATCATTGAGTCCAAGCTTCAAATTAGTGAGAAAAATCAATGCTGGAAGTCACAATTCAAGCTTTCCAGTCATAACTAAACAAGTGACCAGAAAGGCTCACAATTCTTGCCCTCTTCAAAGATGTCACAATGTAACTTTTCCGAGTTAGCATTTATTTTTAAAAATCAAACCAAATGAAAACACCAGGGAAGAGGAGAAAATGCAGCTTTGAGGTTTAGTGGTCCAAACCCCTGCTCAAGCAAGGCTAACTTCACAGATCAAGTTGCTCATAGCCTTGCCCAGCTGAGTTTTGAAAAGGCCTAAGGATCGAAGATTTCACAGTGCAAGATGTTTAGTGCTTCCCCACTCCTATTCTGAAGAATTTTCCACACATGTGCAACTGCAACTCCACTTGCTGCAATTTGGAATTTTTTTTTCTTTTACTGTGCAGATCTCAAAACAGCCTGACTCCTCACATAACTGCTATTGCGAAGATGAAGGTCAATCTTTTCAACATAAAAAAAAAAGTTTGAAGTAATTAAATGTTGCCTCTGGATCATATTTTACATAGCCTCTGAAACAGTGACAACATTCCTGGATATTATAAAGAATCACAGAATTATTTCGGTTGGAAAAGACCTTCAAGATCAAGTCCAACCATTATGTAACACTACCAACACCAGTGCCAAACTATGTCCTTCAGCACTACATCTCTGTGTCTTTTAAACACCTCCAAGCATGGGTCTTCAACCACCTCCCCAGGGAACCTGTACCAGCGTTCAAGAACCCTTTCAGTCAAGAAGTTTCTTCTAGTATCTAACTGAAACCTCCCCTGGTGCAACTTGAGGCCATTTCCCCTTCTACTGTCACTTGTTACTAGGGAAAAGAGATCAACACCCATCTGGCTCCAACTCCCTTTCAAAGAGCTGTAGAAAGCAAGGAGGTCTCCCCTTAGCCTCCTTTTCCCAAGGCTCAACAACCCCAGTTCCTTCCACAGCTCCTCACAAGACCCGTACTCCAGACACTTCACCAGCTTTGCTGCCCTTCTCTGGACACACTCCAGCACTTCGACATCTTTGTTGTAGTGAGAGTCCCAAAACTAAACCCAGTACTCAAAGTGTAGCCTCATCCATGCTGAGTACAATGGGAACAATCACATCCCTGTCCCTGCTACTCACACTAATATGCTAACTTACAGGTACTACACTCAGACCAGTAAGGAATTTTTATCACGTACAACACTACTTTGGGTACATTTGCCAGTTGGGCCTTAATTATTTAAAAGGGGAGATTTGTAAATCAGTACATCTCATTTTCTGCATTGCTCTGTCAAGTCTTGCTCGTAGGACAATTTAATACCTGAGATCATAGCCCATAGTTCTGATGAAGTGTATATTTGCTGATCAAGTGCATCATTGTGCTGTTTTATGGTTTCCTGTCAAAGAACAGCTTCTTGAAAAAACAAACCTTTTAACTGCAGACGCTATTAACATTTGATGAAACAAACCTGCTAAGCCTATTAGGAGATACACTTATAATCTTAATTCAAAAATATTCTCATAGGTTGAGATCCAGAGCTATGACACCAAAATTAACATTTATTGTCTCAGAAATTATGAAATATGAAAATTAAAAATAAAAAAGGAAATGCATAATGAAGAAAATAGTTCTCCCATGAAGTTACTTCATGAAGTACCTCTTTAGTTAACAACACAAACCTGTGGATAGTGCTGAAACCCAGGATGATGTCCTGAATTACTGGTCTGTACTGGTGCAGGTGGTACTGCATTTTGGTACCCAGGCTGCAGTGCTGGATATCCATAACCAAAGGGCTTAGAAGGTTTTGATGTTTGGGGAGCTGATGGAGTAGGAACTGGGCTGCTGGTCACAGAACGTGTCTCTGGAAGGACAAGAGAAATCCCCAGGTATTGAATACGCTTACTATTTCTTTCTTAATTTAAATGTAAAATCCCAAACACTTAACAAACAACACTTAATTTATATTTTTGTACTCACTTAATTTATATTTTTGTACTATCCATCAAGTTGTTTCTCATCATTGACCAAATAAATTAGCAAGGAGAATTTCTGACAAAGCGGGTATACATGAGAAGGCCACCACAAACTAACGAACACTTTCAAAACATAAGGCTAAGGTGACAGAATCATTCTCTAAATGCAGACAAAGCTCTTCTTGAAGTAATGAAAGTCCTTCTTGCAGCAAGGCACAGTCCCACCTTTTTTTAAGGGCCAAATTTTAAGTAACAATAGGCCTAAATTCACAGAAAAACATTTGTAAAGGGATGAAACTACTCTTTAGAAATGTATAATAATGTGAGTTAAGTTTCAGAATAATTTAAGCTTGGCAAAATCCAGCAAACCCAAGACAAGTGGCATGCACAGAAACCAACCACTCAAAAACATTTGGCATGAACACTCCAGAAGAAATAAAAATTGCTAAAAATAGAAATAAAACCAATCAAAAAATGTAAGAAATTTACAATATTTGCTAACATACAGCACCTTTTCCACTTGCTCTCAAAAGGGCAGCTCTACAGATTTAAAGACTGAAGTAGTCTGTTAGTAGGTTCACCTAGAAAAAACTTGACATTCCTGGTATTTTTAGAGGAAAAAAAAAAAGGCAGAAGAGCAGCAATTTTCTTTAAATGAATTAAAACAGAAAATAACTGTCCCAAGCATCTCCGCAAACTGGTATCATCGCTTCTCAAAACTTCAGCGGCATGTCAACTGTTCTCAGCTACTGATGTCAACTCAACCAGGCATCCAGTATAACCTAAAGCAAGAAGCCTTGTGTTCTCTCTGACTTGGTCCCTGCTCCCTTCATAGACATTTCATTTCACCCATTTGTTAACTGTCAATAAACAATAACAGAAATGGGAAAAAAAAAATCATAGTCAGTAAATATTTAAGTACTTAAACAAATAATTTAGAATTAAGATGCTTAAACTGCTTACCTGGATAGCCACCTCCTTCCAGGGCATCGTAATTGTTCAGAACAGGAGAGGCACTGCTTGTAGTAGAGGAACTATCAATTGCTGGGGGAGGAAAATAAATTTAAGTGAGGTGCTTCAGAAATGAAAAGTTTTTGAGACATAAAAGACAGAATTTTTTACAAAACACCTTGGGGGAAAACACACCACCTGTATCCTTAAGAGTTGAAAGCTATTATCACTGTAAAGAGAAGGGCAAAGAAGAGATCAACAATTAACACAATATTAAGAGCAAACACACATGACCCACAAATAGTAAGAGAGAGATCAATGGGAAAAGGTCAAAACCAACAAAAAATGCTGCTTCTTCAAAAAATTTTTTTTTTCTATTACAAGTATTTTCTAGATCACATCAACCGAAGCTATGTAAATAATTTTTAAAAGTCTGTTGTGACTTCCTTCACATCTGAAAACAGCAGAAGACTCTCATCATCTTCAGAGTGATTATGCACCATTCCTGCCTTTGAGTATTTAATTCTTTCATCACTTCTGCACTGTCGGAGCTTGTTTTGTTTTCCATGTAAAGCTTCTGCTTTCCATCCAATACTGACAAGAGGTGTCAGCTTCAGGTTAAAATGAAGTTACTTTTCGTGTAGCCAAAAATAAGTACGTAAAAGTAAGGAACAGGAGTTAACAAAAAGTGAAAAAGCACATGGGGATGCAGGCAGATGTTAGCACAGGAGAGACTCCAAATGCTTCATTTTTAGTTCATCCTATGTATATCTCTGGAATATCTTGCCAAAAAATATTACAAACTAAGAAATATTATAAAACATTTATTCCAGTGTCATTTCATGTGTTTCCAAAAGACCCCAAGGATATTAAATGTATCTGCTTCTTAAAACACTGAGCCAGCAGAATGACAGAAAAGAAAGTACATTTAAGAATTTAAAAAGGACAATTATATCTATATCTATAACATTTGTGTGGCAGAACAGACACAGAAGAGATTCACTGATACTGCTCTATTTAGAAGAATCAGACCTGACAAGCCCATTGTGAAATATTTCGAGTTTTAAGGGAGAACTTCAGTGGTGGAACATTTGAGACTATATTCCACTTCATTTGAGATCTTCAAGTAAAGAGACTTCTGTATCTGCAAACAAAATCACTGACATTTGGGACACATTAGAAGCAAGGTAACATCGTGACTCTATAGATTACTTTTGAGCACATTTGCTTTAAAACATTCAGCTGAGAAATAGAAAAACTATCCCAAAAACACTGTAGCACTAATGGATTCTACTTTAAATAATATAGGGGCACTGTGGAACTCAGACAACCTTCATATTTTCACATTGTTTTTCATTGTAAGTTTCCCATTATTTTCCCTGAGGTTTCTAAAAGAACCTAACTACAAGATTTAATATCCTAACAAGTTTTAGCTTTCATTCTCTCTAGAACCCAAAGGGAACAGCACTCATTATTTTGGTTCCTGATCAGGAACACAGCTTTTAAAGATTCATTAATATCTACCAAAAAAACATTTGTTAGTATCTACCAAAATATACTTTTAACTAGTTCAACAAAATCAAGAATTTGCAAGAAGTTTTTCTTGTCTGATTAGAAGTTACTTTTTCATGTAAAAACAAAACAAAACCCAAGAAAAACTCCAAAAGGACAGAAGCACAGTTGTGAACAGACACCAGTTCTCACAGAGTTTTTCCCCACTGTGATGGTTTATAGTATTTATAAAATTATATTCATCTATAATTGTATTCCATATAAAATGAGCTTGCTCTTTTCACGAGGAAGATGTAGCAAGTGACAGTACAAGGGGAAATGGCCTCAAGTCACACCATGGGAGGTTTTGGTTAGATACTAGAAGAAATTTCTTGACTGAAAGAGTTCTTGAACACTGGTACAGGCTCCCTAGGGAGGTGGTTGAAGCCCCATTCTTGGAGGTGTTTAAAAGACACAGAGATGTAGTGCTGAGGGACGTGTTTTAACCCCAGCCTTGGTAGAGTTATATAATGTTTGGACTTGATTATCTTGAAGGTCTTTTTGAACTGAAATGATTCTATGATTCTATGCTAATTACAGTGAGTTGTGGAAAAGAAGTGTTACACACTTCCCAAGATCTGTAGGAAAGTCAATCCTGTTACTGAGTATACACTTATTTGAAGATCTTTCACTTCAGGTCTTTGCTTCTAAACAACTTTCAATTTTTTTAATGTTCTTGAGAACTTTCCCATGTCCCAATGCCTCTAAGAATTCTGATGTGCACTCCTTTACTCCTCAATGGAAAACAAATAGTTGACTTAAAATCAGTGAATTGGAGAGTTTCCTGCAGTCCAAAAGTATCATGGAAATCTAAGGTTCTCCATAAAAACTCTCCACAAGAACCTCCATTAAAAAAAAAAAAAAAAAAAAAAAAAA
>WBNM01042858.1:17950-35781 GCA_013399055.1 Ramphastos sulfuratus
AAAAAAAAAAAAAAAAAATCAACAGTTATGCTATGCTTAAGTCACACTACAACAGTTGTCAAAGTTTAGTTTAGCATAATAAGCACCAGATCAGAGACCAGATTAGGAAGACAGAAAAAAGAAAAGTTTTATGTAGAAAAGGAGTATTAGAAAACACTGCTTAACAAAGCAATACTTATAACATGCTTTTACATTTAACTAATTATTTTACCAATGTAATTTTTTTCAGTTTTCAAGAATCTTTGGCAATAAAGATCTAATTGATGAGTGACAAAACAATTGAGAAGCTACACAAATGCAAGCAACCAGATGTCAACACCTACTTTTCACAAAACCATGGGCATGGCCTGAGTTTGAAAGCTGTCTACAGAACCTGTTTATAATTTACATTAACTCCTGGTGACGGGGCATAACATAGCATACTTATTAATTGGGTAGCCTGTGTATTGAGCATGGGCGCCCCTTTGCTCTTTTGCACAAGATAAATTTAAGTACAATGATAGCTAAAAGGCTACAGGCTTTAGTGAAGTACAGAACTTGAGAGAGAAAGAAAGAAAAAAAAAAAAAAAAAATGTCCGTGGTAGGTTTAGGGAATAAAGGAGACAAAATTTGATTGGGAAAAAAACAAAAACCAAAAGATCTGACAAATCCTTTGACAAAAACCTTGGCATGGGATTAGGCAAGGATAATTATTTTCTGCAGAAAATTGACTAAGCTGCCCTGAAATAAAAATCCAAAATGCTCTCCTGGCTATTTTATCCTACTCTTTAGAAAGCAGAGTTCAAACAGCTACTGCATCACAGAAGCCTAAGAAAACTTTATATCCCAAAGTGGAACTGTTTTGTAACTGGTAAGTCATTACTCATAGCACTAGGGAAAAAATCCACCTGGTATCCAAAGTTAGGAATTATCTTTCCATCTGAAGAGTTATTCAACTGTTACTATGTATGATTTAATACCAATATTCAAGTCTGTTCAAAGATCAAATATGTTATCGTGCAAAGGCTAAGAAAGTAAAGAAACTGAGCCAATAACCTGGAACAGCAAAGAACACATACGACAAGCAAATTCTCCCAATACTTGTGCTCCACATGGGATGGGGGTAATAATATCACTTCTACTGGTACAATTTCATCCTCCAACTATTGTCCTCTGGCTGGAATAGTGTCTTCAGCTGAAAGTGCTTTCTTCCTCGAGCTAAAGAACAACTATTTTCTTCTACTGTTCTACTAATAATTCAACTACCACTATTATTTAATTAATAACATCCACTCATCACACCATTCTTAATTACAACCTGGATGTCATCCTTGTATTGTTCCACTCTTCATGATATCATTAAGAGCCCACTAAGCTATTTTCACAGTAAACTGGGTTTATGATTTAATTATAGTAGTAAAACTTAATTATATGGCAGTGCTTTTTTTCTTGCCTAGTTACAATACGAATTATAATCTTATGTGAAAAGTTACATAAGTTTCCTATCCCAAATTAATACTTAAAGCCAGCACAACCAGATGGGAGCAGTTTATCAAGTTATGTTGTGCTGGTTTGAGGCTAATTGGAATATTTTACTGAGAGAATTTAAATCCTTAGCTGTGAGAATAAAGAAAAACAACAACAGTAACCTATATCGCTCATTCTTCTGCTGAGAAGTGCAGCTAGTCAAAATATAGATAAGACACTCACTTCTCGCACACTTTGAGATAGTTCTCAGTAGTAGTTCTGCTTCTCTTCACTCTGGTTGTATGTGGCTGTTTTCTGCGTTAACTCTAATTCGACCTAACCCCTTTATTTCCTCTACCCTTCTTGTCATTTTTTTGACATCTCAACTCAGATCTTTCCAGATTTATCATGTGAGGTATATGGGAATTGATCTGGTTATTTCTGAAGGGAGGGAAAAAGGTTGGGGAGGAGGTTTGGGTCTGGATCCTCCTGGCAATCTGATTGTTTTGGAGGGATTTTGTGTTTCTGCATTACTTTTAACTTGTATATAACTGTATATTTTGTGTATATGCACTTGTAAATTGTGCTAAGCTGTAAATATAGCTTAAATCCTTAACTTCCAGCTGGCTGAGTCTAGTCTGGGTGATTTCATTGTGTGTGTGGGGGTGGGTAACTCCCAAACCATCACAAAGGTGTTGTTATTTTCATCTGTTAACAAGTCTAATGTTTAACCTCCAAAAGCTTTTTGCACTGTTGCCACTCCTAAACAGTACGAATTACAAAGCTTTTTCTTTAAGTTTGAAGGAAAAAAAAAGTACTATCGAATAAACTAAGCTGATGAGAAACACCAAACACACAAAACCAGGCCACTGTGACAAAATACAGGCAGAATTTCTTGCAATCAAGAATGTAACAACTAGGCCAACTTCTTACAAGAGAAAGGCCAAAAAAATTGAACAAAATTTGTACACTTGCTATAAGTAAACAGGTTAAAGCTGAACCTATGTCTGACCTCTGATCCCTCAGAAAGAGCACAGATTATTATTATTATTCATTATCTTTAAAAGGCACAGTTAGTAACTTTTACTACCTCAACTTTAAGAGTTTTCCATATGTAAAATGAAAGACAACATAAACTTTGTGGAATTCAATGAGAAAATGGTTTCTTGCTGCTTTACATAAGCAGTTACTAGAAATGTTAACTTCTAGAGCTGGTTATCTCCAGTGAAAAGTTTAAAACCAAGTGCAAATCAAAATATTAAAAATATGGACATCTTGCAAATTGTGAATATTATTTTGTCAGATGCATAAACCACTTGATACATGGCAATAAAAAAAAAAAAAAGGCTGCTAGGCACTGCTGAACATCTTTCTGTTTACTATTTTAACAGCTGGAAAATTTCTAGTTAACTTGATACATGATGAAGCAAAGTGATGTTTTGCCTTACAGGAAAAAAAGTTTCAGGGCATGGAAATACAGAATGAAACTTGAGTAGGAAGAAAACAAGATACTGGTGTAAAGCTAAAGCCAACCTGCTTCCTCATCCTCCTCATCCTCTTCCTCATCATCTGAACTTGATGACAAGGTAGCTGGTGCAGAGCTAGCTTGATTATTAACATATCCACCATACTGCATGCCTGTGAAGTGGAAAGCACAAACATAAGAATCAGACAGACAGGAAAGATGAGAAACACGAGTCACAAATCACTGCATTTAAAGTGAGAGAAATGAGCCATTCTAAAGAAAATCCCAACATGCACAAAGTTAAATCTACGACCCTAGACTACAGAGCTCTCATTCATATATGGCTATACCAGTAGCACAGCAGAAGCAGTTTTCAGTGGGCTAGTTTACAAAGTATTAGTAGCACATGAAGTCAGCAGGAAATTTTATATATGTGTGTATGCTCACATGTGTCAGGGAGTTAAACACATACACAGACTCTGTATAATGTATTTACTACCAGTTTGTCCACTGGAACACTTTCATAACTTAACGTATAGCAATAAATTAGTTCCTTCCCAGATAAATTCAAACTGTGTTAGCAAAACACTACCATGAAATTTTTGCTTGGCACACCCGTCCTTTCTAAGACAGGGATGCTTCAGGTTGGAATTCTGAACATTGTCAGAAATTACTGAACCACACTGCTGCATGAAACACGCAGAAGTGCAAACATACACCTCAGCAACACAGTCTGTTAAATTTAAGCTAGCTAAGCCTCTCAAATTGTTTAGGTTTATTTTTAAATTAGTACCCAAATTCAGGCTCATAGACCCAAATTTAATGACGTAAGTACAGCATCTACTTGTAAGATTTGGTGACAGCACAACCATTCCATTGTCTCCTCCAAACCATAATGTTTAAGGTTTTATGGTAGTGGGTGATTTTAGCAGTGAAGCTTTTTGATAGTTTTGTTTATATTTCCACACTATCTAAGCAACTGGGAACAATACACATATGCAACACATACATACACCATTTTAGAACAGAGTAGAGCATGCAGCAGTGGCTTATTAATTTCCTACATTAATCATCAACGATGCAATTTTAGCATCTCCAAAAAAATCTTAAGTTTCTCTTGTCGTAAGATGGGGGTTAGCAAGGATTTTAAATGTGCTCATAGTCAGACAGACATTCTAAGTAAATGCAAGTGACCACTGTTTCTCTCTGGTGGTCCAAAAGATTGCTGTAGTGAAAAATAGCCCTAGCTCTTCAGAATTTTTCAGACTATTGAGTGTGGGATTTTCTTTTCCCCCTGTAGAGGCACTGTGGCACTAGTAGTGTTTTTTATTTTAACACTATCAAGCAGTATAGAAGTGTTATGTTATGCATTGCTGTGAAACCACCATGGTCACTAATAATCCTCCCAATCCAAAACTTCAGTTAACTATACCAAACTTTCTATTATTTAAACTATGGGGTACAAATGCTGTGAGCTGCACAACTTTTTCAGTTATGAAAACAGAATCAAGGTGAGGATCTATTTTTAAAAAAAGTGCAGTTAGAAAGAAAACACTGCAAAACTGTTTTAGAATGTTCTGGAGTGGTTGAACTTTCAAAGGGGTTAGTGGAAGCAGACACTGATTTTACTTTATGTAGCGCATATCCCATGATTCCAATCAACTTTCTCCACAATAACAGTAGTCACAGCAATGAAAACAAAATAAGCCCAAGTGCAACCAAGAGGTACAGTGCTTCAGTTTCTCTATATTGCTACAACACAGGACTAACTCTATAATGATTCATAGCCACATCTTTTATGAAAGCTACGTGATGCACTTGGTAAGGAAGGTACAGGACAACCGTTCTCTGTGCCAAACCAGATTACGGTCAAGGAGACTTTGTATTTTCTTGGGCCTAGCAGAGCTACTGAGGGATAAGACAGAACAACTGTGTCATTGGGAAAGAGGAAAAAACAACTTCAAATAATTAACATGCAAGCAAAAAGGGAAAAACAGTCAGACTGACGAAAGGAGATGCATTGTAACATAGACAGCTAAAAGAAGATGGGCAGTGTGACTGCATAGAGTGGCCTCTAACAAATGCCATGTACAGAAGCAGAAGAAGAAAGTAAATCCACCTAGAAAGGCCATGCAAATTACAAAATGGCAAGCATGAACAGATGACGGAAGACTGAATTAGCCCTTCTGCTAATGCTACAGTGGCATCTTGGGAATGTTTTTTGAAAAACAAAACTTCTACTCCCTCTTTTCCAGTCACATACATAAAGGATGCACACGTTCAGAAAGAATAAACAGAGAATAAATAAATACAGAGATCAAAAAACATGCTTGTGATACAGAAGTTTAGGAATGATGAAATATGGAAGAAGTTCCTCATCCAGCCTTTTACATTTGCATAAATTTTCATTGCCAGAAATTTCTGCCTGTTAGAAGATATGCTGTGTTGTGCTAGCACAACTGTCCAGCCACAAAATCAATCTGACAACTGATCTGGCTGAAAAAATACCATAGTTTACAAAGTCAGTCTCAGGTGGTCCAGTAATGCCATAGGGGAAGGGCAGATAAGGGTGGCTGAAGTCAGCAGTTCTAAGTGCCACCGTGACAATTTCTGCTGTTGATCTTTTTGAGAGTTCCTAATAACATAAATATCTCCCACTCTTCAAACTGCAAAAGCTCATTTTGAAATAATTATTTGAGATGAATTCATAGGTCTGACTTAAAATGCCATCATGTCATTTAAATCATCAGAAATTTCTTGTGCTAGAAATTTCTAAACCCTGCTACAAGTGCACCTGCAATTAAAAAATATCAAGCTCTCAAGCATTATCCCACCATGTTTTACATACACCTGGAAATGCAGGTGGGAGGACACAAAAGGATAATCTGGGATAAGAACTCATTTGCCTATGAAATAAACCAGCTATATTAGGGATTTAAGTACAGCCACCCATACCATGAAACCTAATGCATTCATTTTATGTGGCTGAAGTTTGACAATGCAGACTCCATCAGAAATTGAAAAGCTCACATGAAAAAAAAAAGAAAATTCTCAAGTTCTCCAACTGGTTCCTTATCCACAACCCAAATATTTAAAAGAATTTACTCTGATGTTAAGATCTTAGAATTAGTTTATCTGCACTCAATCTGTATGGGTATTTATCTAAGATTGAAGAGGCTTCAATACATTAAGTTTTTTGTCCTATTAGAATTTAGACAAGTAAACAATTAGAATGTTTTAATTCTGCATAAGAATGCCCATATAGGAGCTTAAAACAATGAAATCCACTTAAAAAATTAATTCAAGCATGTTTTTCAGAATGCTTTCATGTAGATAACACTGTATTAAGAAAAACGTAGATAAATCTGTTCATTTAACCTTTGCACTATTACTTTGAATTGTAACAATCCAAATTTGCAGATGTCTTCTATTTTTTCTGTAAGTTAATGTCTACAAATAGAGTTTACCACACTTAATTGTTCATAAAAAGGTACCTTATCGGCAAAATAGTATTTTATTTCAGATTTCTTGAATGAAACTAAAGAGAATATTCTAACACTTGTAAAAATACCATCTAAATATATTATGGATTTATTATTATATTCGTGTCAATATAACCAAATGCATGCAACTTATATTCCTGACACGCATATAGCGTTGGTTCTGAAGTACACTCACTCAGCTACATACTGCATTGACCTTCACTTATATGGAGGGATCTGAATTCAGTGAAGAGCTCAGTAGTGACTACAGTGATTTGTATTTCATGTATCAAATGTATCACTGCAAGAACACCTATATTCCAGATCAAGGCAAGCACAGAAACTGCTAAACTCCTTTTTACCATTACAAACATGGTTATGCCATTTTTTTGGAAGATGAAGCAACAGTATTTCCTAGCAAGCCCATTTACAGTACAAATTCCACCCAGTGCCCAAGTCAACTACAAAACTGCAAGAAACAAGCACAGTTCTAAACCCTGAGTTATCATTTCCCTTCAAATGGTGCATCGAGGACCCCGTAACAATGAAGAATGATTTTTGCCTCTAAGAAATATAGAGCTGATTCAAAGCCAAGTTACTTTTTACATTCTCCACTCCGACAGAAAAAGAGACAAAATGGAAGAAAATGAGAAATTTAAACCATTTATGTCAGAGGATTTTAAAATTTAAGAATAAAAATCATGCTGTGACAGTCACATACTATGCTATTGAGAATTATTTTTAACACTAGAAAAAAATTAGGGTAGTAAACTAAATTTAAATACTAGATACCAACCAGGTAACAGTCAAGAGGTAAATCACAATATGAGGGTAGAATTAGGTTTTGAGCCTTCTTCAGCCATGCTAACTGGTTCTTTGTGAAGAGGTTACCAACACAAGAATAGGAAAGAGCTTATACAAGAACTTCTTTATTCTTCCACAAAAACTCCTGCAGCAGCTTTCCACAGGAGTTTACAGGCAGTGAATAACAAAATGATTCTATCAGAACTCAATTCTAAAACTTGCTCTTTGCAAGTGAAAACTGCCAGTTTACATCTGATTTTTCAATAGAGTGATTACAAAAGCTACTTTTAAAATCCCTTTCCAGGTAGTAGTGAGAAGTTTTTTAGAAGAATAAGTGAACTAAAAGAAGGGGGATTTGAGGAAGAGACATGGAAGACTGTCAATAAGACAAACAAGCCAAAGATGACATATGATCAAAGGAAATCAAATAGAAGAGCTAAGAGAAGCTAGAATCAAGGTGTATGAAACAAGGACACTAACAGAATCTGATGAGATGCAAGAGATATACTCCGGTCTGACAAATGCAGAAGAGCAGCAATAAAGCTTCCAGCATTCATGTGTACATGTAGAACAGGGCTGAAGTCTATACTGTAACTTCCCATTCCCTTTCAGTACCTTCCTGAAGGGCCAGCTCTGGTGACTGTGTAACAGAGGGTGAAGATCGTGGCTGTGAAGAAAGGCTTTGAGCAGGTGTCCTTACTGATGCAGCAACCCCAGCAGAAGAACCAGATGTTCCAGCTCCAGACTTGCTAAATGGAATGCTCTGGCTTACAGGGTGCAAGGGTTGTGAAGAATCACCACCACCTGAAAAGATTAGCAGAAAGCAGGAGCACTTTATTTGCATAGACAATCACACAATACAAGTAACCACATCTGATTTCACTGTTGCTGCAAAAGCAATACATTACCTCAAAGTGAGCTGCCTTCAAACATACATATATGGAAAAGTTGCTTAATTTTAGGCTATAAAACTCCAATAAGCTAAAGAAACTGCTCTGACAACTAACAGCAAAAAGGAAAGCACAATGCAATTAAGATCAAGATTATGCAGAAGCTAAATTGATTATGTTTTTTACCAACCCCTACCATCCCCCACTTTCACAGGTTACTCTGCTGAGATAAAAAGGACACAGTCCAAGCAGGATAGCTCCCTCTACACATTTCTCTCATAGGAAGAAAACCTGAAAATCAGCTACAAAGCAGACCAGTATTCTGCCTTCCTCACAGACACAGGACTTTGCAATTCTGGTATTCAATGATGAGACTCAAATTCCAAACAATCTGTTCTAATCGACTCTGAATATTCTGCAGAACTTCTGGACTAGATATAATCTGGTTTAAAAGTCAGATTAGTGCTTTGAGAGATTTAACAGAGTCTAGTTGAAATTCTTATCAGATAAGGACAATCTAACTTCAATTAAGATAGCCTTTAAAAGGGTCCTTCTTTTCTATAAACTGAAAATAATTAATCACATTATGATTCTAGCATAACCTGACAGACTAAGATGATCAAATATAGAACAAAATGAAGGAAGAACAAAATTCACTCTTCATACTTGTACTTAAGTTACAGAATTAACTAGTGGATTCACATGTAATACCGACTTCGGTTGCTCTCCACATCGAGCAGTCCCTGACTTTTTCTGAAACAGTGGAGTTGATATGAGAAGACTTTCTTTAGAGAGAGAAAAAGGGGTGCCTTAAAATGATTCTTCTGTTTTCGTAATTTATCATCAAAATTAACAGCATGTATTTTAACAAAAGTGTTACTGGTTATGCAATTTTGAAATACAATGTTCAGCATACATATGGCTTTTTCACAAGTGTTAGCAAAACTGAAACAGGTGTTTCTACTGAAATGTACTTGCTCCAGGCTTTGCATCTACAGATTTGTCTTGCAGACTCCTCACAGGAGCATCAGCACCTGCCAACAGAAATGTTCTTAGGAGAGATGCACAGCTTCCTCAAGCATGGTATGCAAGATGACAAGGGAAGGTCTTTGTGACACGAGTGTGCTTACTCAAGCTTTGCAGCAGAAAGCTATGGGGCTAGGCTATTTTCCACACTTCAAGTCAATACAGCAATACAGCATCAAGTACCACTGTAGTGCATGCTAAATACCATCATGTCACAGTGTCACATGTTCAAAGCTAAATCCAATTTACACCCAGATTAGCTGAAGATGTAGACGTAATAGCTTCCTGCCAAGTACTATTATCTATTCTCAAACAAAAGTTATCCACAGTACTTTCCAAAACTATGTGGATGCTCTACATGTATTATTAAAAAAAAAATTAAGACCTAGTAAAACCTAGGTTTTTTATTTGAACAAAAATACAACTTGCAAAATTTTATATTAAACTTTATTTGGAGACCCTGGAAAGTTTTCAAAAGTCTTAAGTAACCAAGACCAGAGGAAACACTTGGACAATGTCAATTTTTAAATACATTCATAGTAACCTTAATCATGTCGAAGAATCTATGGTTATGGCAACTATATTATCAATTCTTTCAGTAAGAAGATTGCACCCCTTCATGTAACTACTGATCAATTTAGGATGGTGGATTGTAGCTCATTACCAGTTTATAAGACAAGTTTCCTATCAGCATATTCAGGACAACCTGTCAGGCCATACAACGTTCTCACCAATCAGTATCATGAGAAGGCAAGAGTTCTGTGGGGCTGCAATAAATATAAACCCCAATCTCAGTGATTCAGTATTTATTGGTTTCACTTTGTGCCCCCCTCACCTTCAACATGCACTGAAGTTTTCCTTCCTGATGTCTAACTATGAATATCTCTTGGGCTAAAAACAATCAAGTAGGCTCCTTGGCTACAAAAGCCACAGACCAATAAAGGTATTTTATCAAAATTATCCACAGAGCTGTACACCTGAGAAATGCAATTAATCATTTTTCTTATATACAATCATTTTAAGATTTTATTGAATTTCCAACTTGAGATCCACAGGTACTAGTTAAAGGGCATTCATCACCACAATATTCTCAAAGTTCTGAAAAGGAATGCAATAACCATCCCTTTTGAGTCACTAGAGCTTCAGCCTTGATTCCTTGCCCTCTCCACCCCATGACATAAATCCAATTTCTGCTTGAGAGATTTACCACCTCTCTGCTGCTTGGTTTTCAACAGTATCCTATCTCCCTGACTTTCTCTATCTTGGCTGCACTCCTCCCTTTCCCAACCACACCTGTATTAGCAGATTTACAGGATTACAGCCTACATTCCTGTGGAACTATGGCAGCAAGGACTTAAGATCCTCCTCTGACACACAGAAGAGTATGTGCATGATATGGAGAAATTGAAGTGTCTCCTGCTCAAACAGATTGCCTACAATTACAGGACAGGAGACATAATCCAGGAAGCATAGAATCCCACATGCACCTACAGGAGGAGTTCTCTGTGTCCTTCTCAAGGAGGCAGAGAGGAGTCTAGTAAAATCTGGACACCCCGGCTGACATCCACACTAACTGGAAAGCATCAGAAGAAAATCAGTCGAGTGCACCATTTTCAGCTGAAATAAGCTGGAAAAACATCAATGAAAAGCTACTGACATAGAAGACAAAAAGTATAAATAATACAAAGTGTGTTATCTACATAGCATAACACCATTTCTGGACAAATTTATATCAACACTGTTCTGCTGAAATACAGAATTTAAAACTAGAAGAGGGTGTTTCTGTTAGATGAAACTACTTTAAACCACCAAGCAGAAAAAACTCCAATTAAATACTTCTTTTCTAATTAACTTACTTTTCCTAAGGTAAAACAAATTAATCTCAATGGCTACTGCTCATCGAAACAAGTCAACTTCCAGCAAAAGATTCCTCTTAAAAGAAATTTCTTTTCTTCTTAGAGAGAAATCTCAGCAAGCTTTACGGAAAATACTTCAGTAATTTCATTGCAGTTTAGTGGTATGTCATGTACTAAGAACCCATTTCAAAGGTTTTATATTACTAGGTTCAGCATATTGTTTTTTATTCCAGGTCCCTGAACAAATTGGTTTCTTTACAAATCCAACTGCAAGCTCAATGCTCAGAACTTTTCTGATTCAAGTAGAAAATTCAGAAACCACCAAACTTCTCACAAGCTCATGCCAGTCTTCGTTTCCTAAGCCCTGCTTAAACACACAAGATTTTATTAAAATCGAGGCATTCCTCGATCTAAATAATTATTTGTTTTCATCACAGACTTTTCACTGTTCACTGGCTGCACAACACTGCTATTGAATAATACATTAAGACAGGAGTATCCTCAGTGACAGTCTAAGTTTTGCTCATTTATAATTTAAGGATTTTAAGGGGTCGTCTTTCTCAACACAGCAGCAATCCAACCGTCTCATTGACAGTCTGACTAATAGAGGATACTGTATCAAAATTTCTTTCTATGAATAGTCATAGAAAGCACACTTTGGAATTCCAGCATATTTTACATTTTTTCTTCAAGCAGTTTGGCTAAAACCCATACACAGAACAGACTGCAACTGTTTTCCATCACTGTTTCCTTCCTGGAGAAGAGCAGGGAGGATGAAATATCCAGAAAAAAAATCCTTCCTGCCAATCATTCATCATTTTCTTAAATTCCTTATGTTGCACTCATTTTACAAGGACATATGAAACTTCCCAAATAATTTTCAAAATCCAGCCCCTTTTTTAAAGGCTGCAAACAATCAGAATATTACATAGATATCTACTCCATATGAGAACAATGAGGCTGCACTGAGAAATTTAAAAATTGTATCAGTGTCCCCAAAATCCCCAAAAGTAAAACATTACCCCAGGACCAATTATTTACCATCTTTTATTAGCCAGGTGATGAGGCAATAGAATTCTTACTGTATTTTAGCCAAAGATGTTGAATTCTAAAGTGTTAAAAAAAAAAAAAAAAAAAAAGTTTGGATATTATTTGAGGCAGTCCATTTAGCCCTAGACTTCAGAGACAGTTTAAGTCTTCAAAATTTGGTAATGAAATAGGCTGCCCCACTGAGCAAATAATGGTAGTAACCAGTAGCTACGTTTTCCCAGTCAGTTCACACTGCATAATTTGTGAGCTGACGTTCAACCATGATTCACAGAGAAGCAAAACCAAGTTATTCTCCACATAAATCAGCCTACAACCGAGTCCACTGCGCAAAGCAGCACAGGGTGTACTTATTTCAGGAGCTTTACAAGCTCAGAGATTGAACGTGGATTAACTAATTATGTCGCAGTCCAGCAAACAAATCGAGTACTACAACATTACTCAAGTGTAAAAGAGATAGTGGATCAATGTTTATTTCCCTAACTGCAAAGTACCTACTACACACCACTACAGAGTCAGTTCTATCACCAGCTGTGCAAAATTCAACTGCAACATTACTATTTTTTCTGGAGGCCAAGTATTAACTCAATCACTCCCTTTGGAAGAGCAATGAATGGTTCATAAACATGACTATCCATCACCCATATAGCTCTTCATGGTCTGGTCAGCTCTGTTTCACCTTTAAAATAGCTGTTTCTTAGAAAAAAAATAGTGTTATGAACAAATCATTTCAAGTGACATCCAAAGGAAATAAAATTAACAGGCAACTAAATTAGCTGCTACTGTGAGGACTGTGGAAATTAAATGAGAAAAGCTTCAAGAGCAAATAACAGAATTTCACATAGTGAACTGTTATCAAGTACAGGATGTTTCCCAGACACATCTGGAAGTTCACTATCCTTCAAGTAATACCATACCTGTATTTATTTGGTTGTTGACTTTAGCAACAGATCCCGTGAGAGTCTTGTTGAGGTTGTCTTGAACAGATTGAGCAGAAGGAACAGCTGATGATGTATTGTATCCCACAGGAACATGCTGTTGAAGTGAATGAGGTACTGATGTACTCTGGCTAGAAAATGTATTTGTCTCTTTGAACTGTCCAACAGCAGGTAGGCTCTGAGAGGTAAATGCCTGCCCATATACACTGCCAGCAGCCACAGGAGGATAAGAAACGTTGGGATACGTGGCATTGGAAACCACGGGCATAGTGTAGTGAACAGAATTAAGGGGAAATCCCTGAGATGCAACTGAAGAGCTGACAGAAGTGCCGTAGTGATCACCAAGTGTTGAATATGCCTGCTGGGCACTTGTATGCAAGTAGGGTACAGATGATATTGCTCCTTGAATAGATCCTTCAGCTGACCCCACTGTATGGGGGGCAGTCTTGTTGTACAACTGCTGCGATTCCTGTGTATTCAACCCACTGGTACCCACAGAAGGTGCCATAATATTTTGTGCTGGTGCTGGATAATAAGTAGGGTAGTAACTGGCTCTATACTGATTATCCAAATTTGAAGCAGTAGCTTTACTGGGCACTTGGGAATAGCGTCCTGAGGGTGCACTATAGTTGGGAGGATACGAGCCATAGCCAGAGGAGAACTGCATCTGACTCTGCACAGGACCTGAAATGAAAAGAAAATGTCACATGTACAAAGGGTGCAGCTAGTAGTGCCACCAGCCCCTTTATTTAAACTAACAAACAATTCCTTTCTTGTTTTCAGTTACTGAGGTCAATGTCCTTCAGCAGAAAGGAAATGATGTAAGGCATGCAAAATACAACACTTGAAGCAATTTACAAATATACAGGGAAAACAGATTGTTTCCACTATCAAGAGGTTTTCCATGCCAAGATTCTATGCCTCACATTTGTACTCCGAATGTTTTTAAGAGGCTTGTATTTAACCAACTAGTAACAATTACATGCACCAAACTGATGTTTCTAAGTGTCTATATAATAGTATGCCTTCAAGAAACTGACTGATTAAGGAATATGAAAAGCTGCAGTCAAAACAGCATGGCAATACATGAAAATGTAGGTACTCATCTTTACAAACCATCAGTAAGGTGACCATGATACAGTGATGTAGGGCAGTTAGTTTTGTCTTCTCTGTTCTTTTGTATTATGCTTTTATGAAAATGGACTTTTTAATCAAACTACAGCGTATCTGACAAAACACTTCAGTTTATTGCCTGATACTTGTATCAGGTGTAAGAAATGTTGTTTATCGGAAACTGGCCTCTGGTGTCACTGAAACTGCCTCTGCAACATTAGAGATTAATTACATATTGGTCAAGCAAGAGTCAGGCAAGTACTTGTTTGCTAGAGACCAAACATTAACTATGTCCAAGCTGGTTCTTTAAATGTCAGCTCATCGATAGTGTATCTGAAAGCATTTCCTTACATTCTTTTCCTTAACTTTGTTTTCTAGAGTACCAAAAATGATTTCCCTGGATAACTTCCTTTCTTAAAATCATCCCCCTGTACTGGTTAGGTCATGCTTAATGATTATGGTGTTATTTCCCAACCCTTGATGAACAGAAACACAAGCACAGGGCTGACCCACTCGCAAATTAAAGAGCAGCTGTGATAATAACAAATTGTTCATTTCTCAGCATCTACCACAATTCCAAAATGTAAGCATGACTACTTGTCTTGAAATTCTGAAAAGGTACTGTTGTCCAAGTAACACACAGAGTCTACGATTAACTCACAAAGCAATGTTAATAATGAATTAACAGAATCCTGTAGGAAAGGAATGTACAGTCAAATTTGCTTTCTGACAAAATTAAAAATGCCATTTCACAACTGACAACCCCAAAAGTTTAAAAAAAACCTAAGAAATTAACAACAATAAGTTGACCTGCTGAGTCAAAAGAGAGAAAGGCACTTTGGAAGAAAGAATAAGGACCTTAAAAAAAAAAAAAAATTACACATTGAGTTTTGAGAAGAGTATGTATATCTGCTTCAAATCCATTATTTTCTTGAAAACATGGGAGCTGTTTCATAGATCTTTGTAGTTTATTCTCCTTTAAAGGAAAATAATTGTGAGTTAGGAAGTCATTAACAGTTATGTGAACTTGGGCAGATATTCAACTTGTTTTTTTAAAGCCTGAAAGAACAAAGTCGAAAATACGCCAATAACTTATGTCAGAGCATACTGCATTAGGTAGCTCTGTCACTTAAGATGGCAAGAAGAACAACTAAAGAGTCAGTTGTTTTACCAAAATACGTGAAATACACTAACCAAACAGGTACAAATTAGAAACTCCTCTGAAAGCACCTGACTTGTAAAGAAAAGGTTGCCTATAGAATCACAGAACTACAGAACTGCCTTGGCTGGTAAGAGATCTTTCAGATCACCAAGTCCAACCATTATCTAACTCTACCAAGTCTGGTACTAAACCATGTCCCTCAGTACCACTTATCTGCCTCTTTGATACACCCCCAGGGTACATCTCCCTGGGGAGCCTGTTCCAGTCTTTGAAAAACCTTTCAGTCAACAAGTTTCTTTCAATACACAGTCTAAACCTTCCCTGATATGACTTGAGTTCATTTCCTCCTACTGCTGGTTCCTTGAGAGAAGAGACCAACACTCACCTCAGTACAACCTCCTTTCAGGGAATTGTGGAGACTGAGGTTTCCCCTAAGCCTTCTTTTCTCCAGACTAAACAATCCTCATGAGACCTGTTCTCTGGGCTCTTCACCAGCTTCATGCCTGTCTCGGATCCCACTCCAGCACCTCAATGTCTCTCTTGTAGAGAGGGCCTCAAAACTGAACGCAGTACTCAAGGTATGGCCCCACCAGTGCTGAGGTCAGAGGAACTCAAATCATCTATTGCAAAGTACTGCAGTTATTCACCTCTGGTTTAAAAACATACGTCATAAAGACAGATAAAATTACCAATACATCAGTCCCTATATTATAGAATGCTCAAAACATCTTTATTCACGTTTTTAATGCAAAACATCTCTAAGTTTGAAATTATTCATGACGACACAAGAGTATAAGTCCCATGAAGATCTCACTAAGACTGATTTTTTATTTCAAACTCTCAATCCTTTAAAATCAAGTTTTATAATTACAGATAAAAGACCATTTCCATTATCTGAAGGCATTTTTTTGTCCATTTGATTACAGAGAATGAGCAGAAAGTAATTTTGTACTGCAATTAGCTGAAGCTGCTAATTATGACTAAATAATTGGATAATTTTCAACTCTGGAAACCTGGGTATATATTCCTTGTTATTTTGAAGTCTGGTTGTAATGAAATGATTCAAAATTAATAGTTATATTAATTTTGATATCCAGGCAGAGATTGTTATTAAATCTCGCCACAAAACTTATATACAAGGTTCAAAAACGCACGGTTTGGAAATGTATACATAGAGGGAACAGGCAAAACTGGAACACTTTAAAGGCAACTAGCATAAGCAAACATTTTTACTGGTAGAGAAGGCTTGTGCGGTCACTTACACTGCTTGCANAATGAGACAACCTGTCCTGATGTCTCAAGTACTCCACCTTTCTCATAAACCTCCTGACAATTCTCTCAAAAAATGTCAGCTGTTAACCTTAGCTGTACACAGAATGTGTACTGCTAAAACATCATCTCTAAAGAAAGCACTGAACACCTCCTGCTGCAGACAAATGAATACTTTATGTTTTAATGTATAATTACACAAACATTAACAGGTGAAGCTTGCTTGCTAGTGTTACATTTATTTGGGTTTTATCTTTATGTGTTCTCTTGCCTCATTAATTCAGTCATCTGCCATGTACCGTACCTAATCTCATGTACCTTACAACAGCAACTTCCTTCTAGTCAAGGACATCTGTTGTTTTCTGTAACTTTTTACATCCCTTTACCCACTTTCAAAGAAGGCACACCATAGCTCACTCATCTATTCCTTATGAGACTGACAAGGAGGGTGGGAGCATTATTGTGCCTTGTTGTGCTAGCAAGCAAGCCATCAAAACAAGCCACTGCTGATCTCTCATGATAGCTCAGTCATGGAACTCCATTCACTCAGCTTCCCTTTTCACAAAATATACAAGGATTTAATACCTTTCGGACCTCTGCCCTCCTTATCAAATTTGATGAAACTATTTGAAAGACTTGAAGTCTGAGGAATGATGGAAAACAAAACTATCAATAGTGTAAATTATGGTCCCAAAATGCTATTAGAGATACCAGTGTAAATTTCACAAACCAGCTATAGACAAAAGTCTTCCAGAGAACTGCAGAGATTCAATAAAATTATCCTCTCAGCACTACATTAAATTGCTAGCACTGAAGTCTTATCACTGCTTGAAAAAGACAATCTTGTAGTACTGACTTAACAAGAATCATTTTATTATGCTGAAATTAGGGAACAGGTCATTTTCCACTTGGATGCAAAGCCACCTGTAGGACTACTGCAATAAAAGCTCCTGAAACTTGGAAGGCTTTAGTCACAAGAATTGCATTTTGAAGCCTGAATATTAGGAATGCCACCCATAAACAAACAAACAAAAACCATCACACTGATCAAACAGATGAGAAGGGCTCCTTTTTTTCTTAAAAAAAAAAAAAAAAAAAAAAAAAAAAAAAAAAAACAAAAAACCCAAAAAATNAATCAAAACACCCTTAAATTATGTTAAAATGCGAGTCTTCAAATGTCTCAAATGGGCTTGCTCACTGGACCATGTAAAAGCTTCCTACTTTACATGCAACAAGTTGGACGCTTCATGAAAAAAAAAACAGTTCCTCCTTTTTCCTCCTTCATGAGACCCCAGGAATGTCATCATTTCACCTCCACCAAAAAAAAAAAAAA
>WBNM01042858.1:35805-46065 GCA_013399055.1 Ramphastos sulfuratus
AAAAACCCACCAAAAAAAAAACCCACAAAAAACCCCCCCAAACAAACAAACAAACAAAACCCAAACAAAAAACCAAACAAAAAAACCCCACAATTCATGACTCCAAACAGAAAGAACTCTAAACATCTGAAAGGATGCACTTTTGTTTTCTTTCAGCCAATATACAAATAGCTGCATTCACTAAATATCTTACATTTGAACTCCATTAGACTGACGCAAAAATAAATTTCAAAAGCCATTACAATCTCGGTGAAATTTAGTTTCTATCTGGCTGAATAGAAATGTCTAGTACAATCTTTTTCTGTTCATATTCCCCTCTACTCATGCTCCTATTGCAATATTAAGAAAAAAAAAAAAGCCTTAAACTGTAACTTCAAAAGATTGGTACTAAAAAGTGACAGATATACTCATCTAAAAATCCGGCAATGCTACCACTGAGTAACACAAAATGACAAACTTGGAGGCCTTGCCTACAAATCATCAAATACATATCATTGTAAGATTTCTTAAGAAGCAGACAAAGTGTATATATTTCTCAGAATTAAAGAAAAAAGTGTTTTGCAGAAAACTCTTACTACAAGGTTTTAAACAAGCTGGTGTTAAGAATATTAGCAGTGACATGGAGTTAATGAAAATAACAAACATAACGATGGCTTTTTAAAATTACTATTTCATTCACTTGACTGCACCAAGTACAATGTCAGTTTCTGTTTACGTGAAACTACACACTACAGCCTCAAAGTTATGGATGCTGTAGTAACTGTGTCCTGATAATAGCCTGTTTTTTCATTAAAAGACTAATAATTTACAATTTTCTTAGTATTTCTGACAGAACTCAGTTATTAGAATACTAAATTCTGGCCTTAATATCTCCCTAAAATCCACTAATTACTTTCATTTTCATTCACTTGAGTTTTCTAATATCTGCAAACTGACTCAAAACTTACTTTATAGGCAAGTAACTGCTTACTGCGTAACAACCCCTTCAGACACAAGAAACAGTCAAGAGTAAGGAATTTGGCAGGTTCATTACCCTGCATACTGACCTCTACAGAAAAAATGCCCGTACAAAACACAGCCTGACTACAAAATAAAGAGTTTAATATCAAAATTCCAAACAAGTAAAAGGCCCAATTTAGACACCAAGCCATCACTAGGTGGGGATGAACATCATACAGGCATTCTGAGAAGTTAACGAGGTGGATTAATAAAGAATTTATTTTATGGTGCGCCAATTTAAAAATTAAGAACTGTGCTTTAATTATTTTAATTCAGAGTGTAGTCTCAACACTTCTTCATCTGAAAAGCAAATCGGTATTTTGTGAATTAAACTTTATTTAGTCCTTGTTTTTCAGACTCGAATTTCACTGGTCCAATCTTGTTTAATCAGCCTCAAGACCCAGTTGTTCGAACGCCTATCTGCCTGCCTACTACTTTTAAGTTCATTAACAGTTATGAAGTACTCTCACCCTCAGAGCCTGGTTTTCTGCCCATACTCACGCACGTCTGACAGAACCGAGGCCTGGAGGTGCCTTGGCCTCCAGAGCACTCCCGAAACGCCATAAACCAGGCGCTTCAACACCCAGCATACTCCAATTCGCGAGTGAAAAGCGAAGACCCTCTCCCTCCCTCCTTTAGCGAGACCGGGCGAGCCTGCGTCTTCTTACAAGTTAACCCCGCACATAGCGGCGGGGGCCTGGAAGCGGAACGCGCGTTTCCCAGGGGGCTCCGGCGAGGTCTGATACCGTAGAGAAAAGGAACGTAGTGACTACGTTCCGGCTCCGCCGGGGCCCATCTAGCCCTCCGCCGGACCCGCGCCCACGCAGCCCTCCACCGCGGCCGCCTCGGCGCCCCGCACCTCCCGCCACCCCAGGACGTAGGAAAAGCGAGCAGCTCCCTCCCGATACTCCCCAGCCCCTAGCTCCCGCTGGGCCCCCAGCGTGGGAGCAACATAGCTCTCTCCCGGGTTCCACGCACGCGGCCTCTCGCCACCGTCACCAGCGTTAGGCCTCGCGCAGGCCGCCAGCCCCTCACCGTTCTGGTAGCGAGACGCGCCGCTCTGAGGGACCGCGGCCTCCCGTGTGGCGCCGGGCCCGTCCGGGTAAACGGCGGCGCCGGCACTACCGGCGGGCCGCGGCGGCAGGCCGGCGGGCGCGGACATGGCTTTTCGCAGCGCTTCCTCACTCCGACCGGTTCCTCTTCCTCCTTCTCCGTCCCGACCGTAGCCGGGTTTCCAGAGGGTCGCCAGCTAGGCGTGAGCCGGGAGGCCGTAGCCGCCCCTCGGGCGCGGGGAGGGCGGGAGCACGCAGGCGGACCCGAGCGCCGCTCCTGCCGCTGCCCACAGCGCCCCCTGGCGGCGCCTCCGTGGCACCGTCCTTGCTCCACCTCCCGCAGCTGTTGGGGTACCCAGGGGAGACTGAGACTGACAGAGTCGTAGAGTCGGTAAGGTTGTAAAAACCTTCCGAGATGACGGAGTCCAACCGTTAGACCAACACCAACCTGCCCATTAAACCATGTTCCGAAGTGCCATGTCTACACGGTTTTTGAACACCTCGAGGGATGGTGACTCCACCACCTCACTGCTCTTGCAGGAAAGAAATTTTTCCTAGTATCCATTCTAAGCCCCTCCTGGTGCAGCTTGAGCCCGTATCTTCTTGTCCTATCACTTCTTACTAGGGAGAAGAGACAGACCCCAGCCTCACTTCTGCCTCCTTGCAGGGAGCCGTAGAGACCAATGAGGTCTCTTCTCAGCCTCCAGACTAAACAACCCCAGAAGCCCTCAGCTTCTCCTCACAATACCTTTCTCCAGACTCTTCACCAGATTCGTTGCACATCTCTGGACATGTTCCAGCACCTCAATGCCGTTCTTGTACAGAGGGGCCCAAAACTGAACTCAGGTGTGGCCCTACCAGTGCTGAGTACAGGAGGACAATCACTTTCCTGGTCCACCTTGTTGCTGGTACAGGTCAGGATGCCATTGGCCTTCTTGGCCACCTTGGGGCACTGCCAGCTATCAATCAGCACTGCCTCGGCGCCCAGGCATAGACTATATGCAGACACCTCCTAGTTGATGCTTTTCTGTCTGTGTAGGTACTAGACGCTGTGTCTTAGGAATACATGTGCCCGGGAATGCACAGAGGTAATGTGTGTGTTCTGCACGGGGGAAAATGTGTCATGAGGTGAGGTGCCGTGAAGTGACAACTTTCCATCTGCAATTATTCCATATACAGGCAGAAGAGCCTTAGACAGGGTGAGCTCAGGCAAGGCTTTTCTGCCTGCACTAGGAGTGCATACTGTGTATTCTCTCTCTCTCTAACGTGCATACACTGTCTGTGCACAGAACGACCAAGGAAGAGTGAGGCGAGATAAGGCAACGTTTCTCACTCTTCAATTTACCATCTCCTGCAGTCAATCACAATTAAATCATATTAATTTTGACTGTTTGTATGTCCATCTCTACTACATCATGTCATTCACTCAGACACTATCCAAGACTGAATTAATTGCTCAGATTTTTTTATTAATTATGTGCAGAAGTCAAAGGCACAATAGTGTATACTGCTGATCATATTGTCAAGTCTAAGTCAAATCACGCTGAGTCATCTTTAGTTGTTACGTGTATTTCATCAGATCCTTCCCTGTTTGTATGCTGCTTTTTCTACTAGTTATTATGCATGTATATCATCAAATACTTTTAAATTTGTTACTGTTACTATGAAGCATGCAGACCATCTTTAAATATTGGATAAAGCTGACTGTATATTAAATTTTCTCAGCCTTCATACTCTATAATACTACGTAGAGGTTTCTTGAACCATTCTTTATTAGCTTTTTTATTAGACCATAGGCCCATATCTGAAAGAAATAGTTTCCTCCCCATGTCCTCATAAAGCTTAAAATGAAGCAAAGTTCAGGTGAGCTATTAAATAAAAAATAATGATCACCTTAAGATACTGAAAGACTGAGAACGGTACGATATTGTCACAGCTGAAGGACTCTTAATGGGAGTTACACAAGCATATCAAGAGTCAGATTGTCGTCCAGCTTTGGAGCAAGTGCCCTCATCAAAGTATCTTCTGGGGCTACTGTGATAGAATGTCCTGGGTTCAGCTAGGATAAGGACATAGGATTAACAAATTCTGCTGTTAAAGCCTAGCTTCCTTCTTTGCAATCCATTTTCCATCCCACACAAAGTACTTGTGTGAAAATAATACATGACAGCAAAATAATTCAGAAATATGGACAACCAGTTGTCTTTTCAGTTTTGGTGCTGTTTTAGAAGGTGTATAACTGCTTTCTTGTGCTACATCTATATTTTGTCACAGCATGCAACATATGTAAATTTCTGTTTCAACAAGGGTTTTTCCTTTCCAGAGTTCTGTTTCCCTAACTCTTTGTACTGTGAGACCATGAGTATATCCTGTATCAAAACCTGTCAAAATTATGCATCTATTTATGGTCAAGCTGAAAGCAGGAAGAGGCAACTGGGAACTTTCCCATTGTTCTGAATGCTTTTACAAAACCTTTTAAATGGCTTAATTAATTATTTTCTACAAACAATGATTACACTGTGGTTAAAATCTTTCATTCGTGGGAAATCAAAATAACAAGCCCCTAATGGAAATCCACTGTAAACTCAATTCCATTAATGTGTTTTTTCTCATTTATAATGAATCTGAATGCATTAGGAAGGAATGAGTACTAATGTCTGCTGTTTATGAGATCGTGCAACAAACAATACATGAGCTTGCTCACCTAGGCCATAATGCCCATAACAAGCTTACAGAAGTAACACATTCTTTGGCCAGTTGGTGAGATTTAATTACCAATAGAGTCGTTTTGACCTTTGGTGCTGGAATTTTTGCAGTAACATGGAAAGTTCCCCCTGCAATAAATCATCATAAACTGAGTTAGAAATGACTTTGAGCTCTAACATAACTAAGCCAAGTCTCTCCCACTTTGCCATACGTTGCACAAGCAGAAAGCCAAATTGAGGTGTTTTTACAATCTCCGTCAACAAAATATGGCTGTGGGTCACCCTAACCCACTGATACATTTCCAACCTTTTTCCTGCCTTTTTTTTTTTTTTCCTTTTCCTTTTTTTCCAGGAATTGGGCCACTTCAATGCAAAATAATAAAGCTTTCCATTTTCACAATCAGAAGTCCCAAACTGTGTTAACACTATTGTATTTGGCTAAGTTGTCAGCAGCCAGCATAGTGTGATTGCTTTCCAGAATGGAAAAGGCAAATCACAACTATTCTTGGGTGACCAGCAGAAATCCCTGAATACACTGGGTGAGATCTGTGCTATACTTGCTTTGTAGCTGACTAATTAGAAGAAGAGGCCCCAGGGCTGTCATGCCCCAGTTTGAATAAAAACATTTCAAAGTTCTGAAACCTACCAGAGAAAGAGAAATCAACTGTGGTGCAGCTCAGCTTTCTTATGGATTTACCTTCCATGTAACTTATTTATCATCTGACTCCAGAGGAATTTTGTGTCTCTGTAATGAGCAGCTTCTGTTTGTCCACATGAAACATTTGGCACATATTCAGGCTGAGTATACGAGGCTGAGTTGTGCTTAATTGTTGTGATTTCTTTTCTTTCCCTGTCTTTTTTTCTAGTTATACCTGTAATGTGAAAAGCTCAGAAAAGAGAAGGATCAACCTGGCTGCAGTTTCACCAGCTTTAAGGAAAACCTTATGCACATTCTATACAAATGTCATCTTTACCAGTGCCTATGAAGATTCTGGAGCCCTCAGCACAAGAAGGACACAAAACTGTTAGAGTGGGTCCAGAGTGGGCCAGGAAAATAATCAGAGGCATGGAGCACCTCTCCTATGACAACAGGCTGAAAGAGTCGGGGTTGTTTAGCCTGGAGAAGAAAGGGCTGCAGGGAGACCTTAGAGCAGCCTTCCAGCATTTGAAGGGGCTACAAGATAGCTGGAGAGGGATTTTCAACAAAGGTATGGAGTGGCAGGACGAGCAGTGATGGCTTCAAACTGGAAGAAGATCAATTTAGCTTAGACATTACGAAGAAATCCTTTCCCATAAGGGTAATGAGGCACTGGAAGAGGTTGCACAGAGAAGTTGTGGAGGCTTTAAGCCTGGAAGTGTTCAAAGTGAGGCCAGATGGGGCCTTGAGCAACCTGGTCTAGAAGGAAGTGTCCTGTCCATGGCAGGGAGCTTGGAACTAGATGATTTTAAGGCTACTTCCAACCCACATCATTCCATGATTCTAAGATAAAGGGGACTGTCACTGCCACTCCCAACCTAATGGTCGTGATGCAGCCACCTTTGACTAACTTGGCATCGACAGCAGTTTAATTGTCATCTTAGGGTGGCTCTAAGTGGTGTAAAAGCATGATTTAGTTCTCTGGACCAAGTTGATGAGCTATGCTAAGTGCTGCAGCTGGTAGTTGCTGGATGTATCTGATGATTATGGCCTCTGTGTCTAAGTCTGAAAGTCAGAGTAGCTATTCCATTCTGTAACACCTAAAGATGAGTGTCATCTGTTCTCAGTCTAGTCTAGAATTTCTGCAACCCCTCTTCAAATCTGGAAACAAGACATAAATTCCTACTTAAACTGGCACTGCTGATTGGCAATTATGCCTGGTAAAGCCTCTGGAGTATGCAGCACAGATAAACATCTGAATCTGGGCTTGTAATCCTCCTGGGTGGTTTCATCAGCTGAAAACTTCAGTCTTCATTGTGAGTATTTAAAAATCAGCAGGCAAGCTATGACTAAGGAAGAACCTCAGCTATATCCAGAGATCTAAATATTTTCATGAAATCGTGTTCAAAGGGAAGCCCTAGCCACAAGCTTTCATATGACCTTGGAGGACAGCTAAACAAAAGGGAAGGAGTCTGGGGAATTTTTGCAGCTGCTCTGCCACATCCCAGCTGTAGAAGCATAGTGATGCTGTGATCCAAACAGGCTGAGCTTAAGCTCATGAAACCTTTTCAGTTTTCAGCTATTAAAGTTTTATGTTTTTCCAGTAATTTTTATAAGACCTGTAAAACTAATAAACCTCTGAAAGATCTACAACTCTCTGGCAGTTTGGTGTTTTATAGGTTTTCCATTAAGGAGGAACAATGACTCATCTAAACCACCAGAGTTCCCTTCTTCCTTCTGTGGCTCCAGATGTGCCACTTGCCCCCAGAAGCAAAGCCTGACATTATTTGTGAAAGAGAAACATGCTGCAGACATAGGAGCTTGTGTCTAAAAACAGATTTTCAGGTTTTTTTGGGTGTCTACCTCACTGGTCCCCAATGTATCTTCACATGAGCAGTAAGAAGCCTACAGACCCAATGCAAAAGGCACACTTCTTTCCTTACATTATATGGCTGTGCAGGTTCTGCTGTTTCTGTAGGTCCCAAGGAGCTCAGTCACATGCTAACAATCCTGGCTTCAAAAGCTTTCCCATATGAATGATGGCCATGAGATAGGCTCATGTGAACTGTAGATCAAACTATCAAAAACTAAAAGAGAAGATAATTAAACCACTGAACCACAACTAAAGCTTAAAAGTACCACACTGTGAATTAGCTGCTTAATGCTCTAAACCTTAAGGACTTTGCAGCAACACTTTAAAAAAATCTGGACATTTGTGTACATTTGAAACAACATAAGAAGATGAAATTTCCTCTATCCTTATCTGAAGAGACTGCTGCCCTCTGAAACCAATTGAAAAATTCCTCTCTCAAGATGTTTTGGCAATATTTGGGAAGCTTATAATATCAATTAAATATTATGGACTTTGGCTTATCAGGGTTAGATTCTGAACTGTCTGTCTCACTCTCTTCAGGGGGACTAAGTCTGAGGAGGCACATGAAGCTGCATGCTGGTAGGAAAAACATTACTCGAAGGCATCATCTAGAGTGACATATTCTCCCTGTACAGCCATATAGTTGCAGTACTTCATCAAGTACTACTTATGTAAGGTAGACTTTTTTTCACAAGTACCCTTCTTTTCAGCTGAGGGAACCTAGAGAGTGCAGAAGTATAAATCTAATGAATAAAAAAGCTTAAAATTGATTCAAAGAGCATCATAAGCATGAAAAAAAAAAAAAATCAAACTGTAGTGCCCAGCTTCATTTCCAGGCACAAACGAAGTTAATGCATTCATGGATGAAGACATGCTTACTTAAAATCTTTCCAGACATGAGAACTGCCCATCTAAAAAATCCTTTTGTCTGTCCAATTGTTCTGACAGATTTACCAGGCTCATCCCTACTTTGAGCTTGCTTAACTGTGGCTTTTCACCTATCTGCAGCTTCTTCCCAGAAGTTGCCCACTGATTTAATTTCATTCTTCATAGTGGGTGAAATTCACCTTACATTTTTACATCACTGACTTCTGTTGAAGTAAGTGGCTACCTGTAACTTCAAATCCACTCCAACAGGAAGCAAAGGAGTGAGCACCTCTGTTTGGCACACCTTTTGCCAATATTTGCTATCTCACAACATAAAACTGTAAAAATAAAAGCCAGTGACTTCCTTTCAGTAATAAAGTGCCTACATCTAAACATTTTTTCTAACATGGAATGCATATTTTCATACATAAAGATCAACTTACTTTTTGTGTGATGCTTTCACTTTCAAAAGAAGCAAAAATGGGTCTCTGCCATCCTATCTTTCAAGTGCAGCTTGTGCTGCATGGTTTCATGTTGTGCTGGAAATAGTGCAAGTGCAGCTCATACCTGCAAAGGCAATGGAGAAGTGTTAAGTTTTCAAAAAAACCCAAGTAACACAATCCACAGTTTATGAGGCAAATTATTTCTTTGTAGATGCTTCCCATGACTGCAACAACCAAACATTGCTGCTTCTTGTCATAGTTTCTTATCATAGTCATTGATAATAGAATTGTTTTGGCTGGAAAAGACCTTTAAGATCACTGAGCCCAACCATTATCTAACTCTGCCAAGTCTGGTGCTAAACTATGGCACTCAGCACCATATCTCTGCATTTTTAAACACTTGCAGGGATAGAGATTCAATTGCTGGGGAGCCTGTTCAGTCTTTGAGAACCCTTTCAGTCAAGAATTTTCTTCTAATATCCAATCTAAACCACGCCTGGTGCAAGTTGAGGCCATTTCCTCTTGTCCCATCACTTGATCTTAGGGAGAAGAGACTGACACCTACCATGCTGCAACTTCCTTTCAGGTAGCTGAGAGGCAGCTTTGTTCTTCCTTCTCCTTTGCCCTCTGCCTAACTGCTTTCACTGTAACTGGGATCCCAGTTCGGGGCTGGTTCTGGATGTAGATGGATCTTTGCTGTAAAATTATTCACTGCTGTTACAAAATATGCAAAATTAATAATCTATATTAATTTTGATATCCAGGCAAAGATTGTTAATAACTATGAAAGTTGTTTATTAACATTAAATCTTGCCAGAAAACTTATGGTTTGGATAGTTATACACGCAGGGAACAGAGAAAACTAGAACACTTTAAGAAATAACTAACAAATGCAAACATTAAGCTAAAAACTGGAAAGAGGTTCTTCGTTTCAGTTATACTGGTTGCCCACCAGGGGACTTGAGAGGTTCCTTTCTGCTACTAAGGCAGAAAGGCACAATAGAACGTAGTTACAGAATTTCTAAGAGAGAGGCTTTGAATATTTACTCACAAAAATTAGCTCCTGACTCTTGGGGCTAGCTACGGCTTCAGACAGCACCCAAACACTTTCAGAGAGTTCTGTTGATGTCTTGTCATTTGCTGAGGCTTCTGATTCTTCCCAGGCATCACAGGATGCTGGAGAAAGGAGGCAGATGATCTCTGACCTTATCCTGGCCCCTCTGGATGATCTGTGTGTCCCTTCCAGGGCTACTTGTCTTGGCAGGTGCAGGCAGGATGTCTTGCAATGTGCAGTCTTAGCATGGATGTCACACTGGCTATGCAGGCCTATTGTGTGAAGGCATTTAAACCCTATTCCTGGTAAACTCGAGGCAGTGTAGTTTCCAGGCAGATAACTGCAAAGCGTCAGGGCTTCTTATTATGCAGCAGCATTATTATAGCTTAGCATAGCATAATGCTGTAAAGCATCCCACTGTGTACAGTTCTGGAGCCCCCAGCACAGAAAGGACATGGAACTGTTTGAGCGGGTCCAGAGGAGGGCCACAAAGGTGATCAGAGGGCTGCAGCAGCTCTCCTATGAGGACAGTCTGAGAGAGTTGGGGCTCTTCAGCCTGGAGAAGAGAAGGCTTCGAGGAGACCTTAGAGTAGCCTTCCAGTTTCTGAAGGGGGCTGTGCTGGTTTGAGC
>WBNM01042858.1:46155-109120 GCA_013399055.1 Ramphastos sulfuratus
TGTGCACTAAGGCAGAACACTGCCAGAAGCATAGAGCACAATAAACAGGAACAATGGCAGCAGTGAGCAGCAAGCAAGCAAGCAGCAAGCACATTGTCTCTACCTGCTCACCTCTTTTATCAATACAGCCTGAGACTAATGGGTCTTTGGACACAGAATGGCAGTCAGACATTGGAGCTTGACCATATTAAGTGAAGCCATAGGCTTGCTTTACCCAAATTTGGGAAAACATGGGCCTTGAACGAGGCGGGCACAAGCCAAGTGTATGTACCTTGTTTACCACAGGATGCAAACAAGTCTGGGCAAGCCAGGGTCCTTAGACTCAGTGGCTCCAGGTTCTTCGTCCTCCTTCTCACGGTTGCTTCTCCCATCAGCAGAAGGAGGAAGAACAGAAAACACGTCAGGGCAAGCCAGGACATGTTCTGGCCTATTTAGGTCTACCACGACAACTACCTGCACAGAAAGCAGCTCTGGCCTGACAGCTTTTGGAAACGTGATCGCATATTTTCAGTTTCAAAAGTACTTTCGTTAGCAATTTTGACTGCTGTTGAATGCAGAATAAGAAAAGGTGATGAATGGACTGGTAGCAGCTGAAATGCACTTAAATGATTTGTTTTGGGCTCAGCTCCCATTACTTTTCTTCTTCTCCCTGATGTTAAAAAGTGTTTTGTTTTTATATCAGGCTGACCCAAAATATCTGTCTATTTATTTTAATTTTGGCCAGAATATCAACATGGTCATTTTCTTGTAAGGCTTTTAGTGTCTAAACAAGTCTTCTACAGAGACATGTAGCCAAAGTTAATAATGTGTTTAAGTGCTTCCTAGATTAAGGATGTTAAGCATATGTCTAAGTGTGTTCCTGTGTAGTTTCTGAGGACAAAATACTGCCAGAAAAATCAGCTGGACAGGCCCCACTCTCCCAGCCTGCTTGTTCCTAAGAGTGGGGATTATGTTTACAGGAGATAAATTAACCTGAAGTGATCTGAGGTCTCTGAAACTGGGAGCACTCAGTGTTCACTCCTGAGAGTCTGGAGTTGTTCAGGAAGCAGTGAACTCTGTCATGCAAGAGTGTGTTTCTTTCCAGCTAATTTCTTTCCAGCTCCAGGCTACTCTTGAACAGGGCAATTGGGGTTAAACTCAGCCTTCCTGTTCCAAATGTCAAGCTGCTAACTTCCTATAGCTGTGACTACTTGTGTCGCTTTTGTTGCATGGGGTTTACTTTTCATACACTGGGGTTGTGTCACAAGACCAAAACCTTTATGAGCTTCTGGGGTGGAGGAATCAGAGGAATGAAGGACCTTCTTTCCCATCTCTTTGGAGATCTGTTTGTGGTTGAGAATCCTGTGCTTAAAGATTTTATTTTACTGTTCTACAAGTAAGCATACCCATTAGGAGAGATGGACAAGCAGAGGAGGGACCTTAAAGAAATTGCCCCCTGGGAATAGGGGCAAGCATTCATACTACCCAGCTGCAGGAGCTGTGACCATGAAGCATTCTGTTAGCTTTGGAAATGAATCTATCCCCAGGATTCACATTTAATATGCTGAGGTCATTAGTTCTTCAGGATTTCAATTAGAGAAAGCACTAATTTTCAACAAATGCCAGAGATTTTTTTTTTTTTAAAGAAATCATTAATTTTTGAAGTTCATGATCTATTTTCAGAATTTAAGTAAATAATGTGATATTTACAGATTTTTTATTATTTTTTTCTTCTGTTGGCGTATCATGTCAGAAGCAGTGTGCAATATGACAGCATTACTGGCAATCAAATAACAAGAGAATCAGTAGGATGTCCCATACCTGAAATGATATTTGAACTAAAGCAACATTGCCAGAGATAGTGGTTACTGATAGTATAGAGGGGCTCTTACTTGTCTAGTTTGGCAGGGTGCACAATAGCTGACAGAAAACTGATTGCTCTGCAGTCTCTGCAGCAGCTGCCTCCCACTTCATAAAGCCCCCAGAGACCATCCTCTCTGCTGCCTCTGTGCTGCAGTACTTTCTTTGGGCTTTGAGGAAATAAAAGAGAATGAGTTTATATTTAGAAGAGATTTTCCTGCCTGAGAAAATACAACACAGGTTAAAAGAGGTTTGGTAGTGAGAGACGTGGAGAGGATGAGGAGGAGAGTCCTACCTAATGAGGCGCATCAGCATCCAGCTATTTTTGAGATTTCTTTGAATCTTACCTACTTTGGAGTAGGATTTTTTAGGGTTTCTTTAAATCCTTCCTATTGAGGAGCACCAGGATGCATCCTCTTGAAGATTTGATTCCTTGATTCTTCAAGGGTACTTAGTTTTTCTGGGTGGAACAAAAATAGCATTTTATTTCCCTTTTCTATTTTGTGGTAGAAGTAGGCTGTGTTTCTCCCCCAAATACTCTTCATCTATTCAACCTTTCTGTATTAGCCCAGCAAAACAAAACAAAACAAAAAACCCCCCAACAAAACAAAACAAAACAAAAAAACCCCACTTTAACTGTAAATGGTGAATTGTTTGAGGTTCACATATTTGGCTCTGATTGTCTGACTAATGACTCTAAACCCTGTTGTTTTTCCAGGCTGTGTGACCCTTGAGACAGGGCCTGTGTCTCCCTCTGGGTACTGTAAATGTCAATCACACAGAGAGTGCCCAATAAATAAATAATGCAGAGTTTGTTACTGTTTTATGATGTTTTCCTCACCAGAGAAATTATAGTAGAGCAGAGATTACAATGCAAGCAAAACAAAATGAAGTACTCTGATTTACTTATGCAGAAGGTGGGAAACTGTGAGAGCATACTCCTGCACAAGTTTGATGATACTCTTTTGGTTTTTTTTTTTTTTCCCACTGCTGGCAGTGAAATACATCATCTCTTTTAATGTTCACTTAAGAGAAAACAATACTGAAGGTTCAGTGGTTGCAGATAGGATAGTGGCAGATTAGGGTAATGCAAGCACAGGTATGATGACCATGAGCGGGAAAGTAACCAGTAGGCAAGTTCCCTTACAAATAATGGACAGTCCTGAAAATGTGCCTGACATTTAATCTTGACATCAGAGGAGCTAAGTGGGTATTTAGGCTGCCACGAGTAGCAACCATCTCTTGAATATGGGCTTTTTGTGCTGTGCCTAGTGGTGGCAGTGGCCAAGGGGAATGCAGTGGCTGTCCAGAGGTTCTGAGGACTAGGCCTGTCCTATGAAAGCTGGAAACACTGCACTTGATTCTCCATACACTGATGAACCCAGATCCAACCTTCTAGCTATGAATTAGACGTGAAATGTTAACAGCATCTCTAATGTCCCTGCTGCGTTCAGTGTATTGAAGTCCTGTGCATCTTTCTCACCTTTATACGAAAAGCACTGGATTTTCACTTAAGGAAAAAAATACTTTGAGGATGCCAGAATGCTGGAAGAGGCTGCCCAGAGAAGTTGTGAAATGTGCCTCTGTAGACTCTTTTAAAACCCACCTGGACACGTACCTGTGCAACCTGTTCTAGGTGAACCTGCTTTAGTAAGGAAGTTGCACTAGGTGATCTCCAGAGATCCCTTCCAACCCCCAACCATTCTGTAATTCTCCCAGTTCTTTGTAAATTGTTGCCCATCTGCAAACTACTCACAGGACTTCTGTGACTTCATGCAAGCACTTCTCTTTTTCCAAATAAAGCAGAGAACAAATTCCTCATTGAGAAGTGCTTAGTAAGTAGACACCTTTTTACCTTTAAGCTGGTAAAAGACAGGAATTCAGTAGCATTGCACTGGTGTAAATTAGGATGAAATTAGATCTGATATTTAATTCAAGCCTTTAGGAAACTCTTCCCACACAGGACTCTTGGATAGACCCATTTGGCAAAGCCCACCCTGCCTCTCTCAACAGCTGGTGGGAAGGATGACGACCCTCGCTTGTCAGAACTTTCTGGAACTCAGAGAGCAGCCCTCACTTCGGCAAAGGTAAATACTGCTGTGCAGCATTAGTACCAATACCTGATCCCAGCCGATTTATTTCACAAGCTCATGGGAATATGGTGAAACGGTGGGAAACAAATATTGCTCCGGTCGCTTCATTTCCCACTGAGTTGAAGCGGTGTGGCCACTAGGAGATGCTGCTGCATGTGGAATACGCCAGACATGACATAAAGGAAAGAAGAAATGCTTAAGGCTGAGCCATGGCACTTTTCCTGTCTGCATGTAGACACTTACAGGGGAAATTTGAGACAGAAATATGTACAAGGCTGTTGTGTTGAGTGAAACAGTAACTCACAGTTTGTGGTAATTTGGGAAGACTACTTTAGCACTTTAAAAAAAAAAATTAGTTCAATATGAATTGCTAACCTAGGAATTTACTCCTCTGATCTAGAATGTTGACCTCTGGCAACTGGGGAAACAAAAAGATCTGTGTTTCTGTATGTGGAAGGGTTTAGTCTGCTCCATAGTATGACTTAAACATATATTGGGGAAAGAAACAAAGATCCAGAATAAAATGGAATTAAAATCCAGGGATGTAATTAAAGAGAGAAATAAGAAATACACCTGGGAATTCAAGTAAGGAGATTTTCTATGTCTAGGCAGAAACCCGATAGGTTTAATGGTGATTCCAGCTTGAAGCTAAGGTGTTGGGAAAGCTTTTGCTGGAGCTGTGTTGAAGGACTTCCAAAAATGTGAAGATTAGCTGCAAACTGTGTGCATATGTTTATATTTGCTTGTGGCTGTAGCAAAACTCCAGCTGCTGCGTATCTTAATCACGCTCCGCAGTGACTGGGGATGCCGTGAGTGCTCATGCGAGTCTTTTGCCATTAGAGAGCATTGTCTTCTGCTGGCTTGTGATGACTGCTGCCATAAAATGAACAATGTAAAAATTACTACAACAATGTCGAATTTGTATTGCCTTTTGGTGACATAAATGGCAATTCATCAGCAGGGAGCCCACTTATCATGAGGCCATCTTTTCTCTGGGCCTTTCTCCACATGTTCATTCAGCCCTGAGAGTTTTTGTGGAGGCCTTCTTGTTTGGTTTGGGTTTGCCCCGGGTTTTTTGAGGGGCGGGTGGGAGAAGGGATACTCTTTAGAAGTATTTTGGACATATGAACTTCTGAAGTTCTCTTGCCCCCATTTCACAGAATAAGGCTAATGTCTTCATGCTTGTGTGCTTATTTTTAGATACCCTATTTCCATATTTAGTAAATTCAGTTTTCAGCCTTGCAGAAAAGAGGCCACTTGTTTGGATATCTAAATAAACAGAATTTGAGGTCCAGAAATCTGTATAAGTAAGTAGCTCAGTTCCTGGTCAGACTCAACTCTGTGCATTTACAGCCCTTTCCCTTATGGACATATTGCACACCTGAAGCAAATGTATATTCTTTAAGGTGCCATTTTAGGGAAAACACAGTCCTCAGCCCCTACCTCCATGCAGCTTCCGTCACTTCCTCTGCCACTTTTGCAACCAGATCCCACTTGTTGCCTCTGCTGAAGGTGGGCATGGCAGATAACCATCTGACAGCTGCAGCAATGGGAAGGAAGTCTTCTGTCCCCGGCCAAACCAGCAGTACCAGAGGCAGGAGTGGATGTGGGGAGTGAGAGTGTGAGGTCCCAAGGAAGATGGAAATGGATGTGGTAAAGGGGACACATGCTGCACGATACGTGTTAGTTTTGTGTGGGTCAGCAGTAATCAGGTGTCATGGCACAATTCCAGGTCAGCCTTGCCAATAAGCCAATGGTAATTCTGTGGGGCTTTGCAGGGAGAAGACAGGGAGATAAATATACACTGAAAGGATAAAGTCACTGTTTAAATTTAATTGAGTAAGCTGGAAAACTTGCTCTTGATCACAAAGCCTATGCTGATAAGCCTTAAGCTTCCAGGAGAAGCAGGTCTTGTAGAACAGGGAGCATACTAAGAACTGGTTTAATTTTCACTATTTCTAAGGCTTGCAAATATACCTCACATGAGAATTGTGCTTGTGAGCCTTCCAAGCATTCGTATGTGCAATGGAAATATTTCCTTTTTAAATTTCTCTAAGAAACTGGTTGGAAGATTGTACTGTTTTCTTCAGCCATTCCACTGGCAGGACCCTGCTAGAGGGTCTGTTATCTAAACTTGGTCCCAAGTTGTATCAGTTTGTGTTTTTTTTGAGGGGAGAAGGAAGGGTGTGATGTTAAGATACATATATACTTTGCAAACAGATGGAAGACTAGGCCCTGCTACAGGCAGTGGAAGGTCTACTTTAGGCACAAGTCACTGATATTACTTTACCATAAAGTGGCTGCAGATGTTATTGGTGAGCAGAGGAACATTGGAAGCCTTTCAAAGGAAATGTATTTAAGGATGGATTTGAAGGAGGAAGTGGCAGGAGCTTTGCACGTGAGAGGTTATGATGGAACGTTTAGACTTGATCTGCAAATGACAGGACAAGTCTCACCATGCAAATCACAGGATATTTGATCTTCAAGTGAAAAGTCCCTTGGCTGCTTGTGAGCATTTCACAGTGAATTCTTACAAAACCTAATCTTAAATGTGTGCTCTCCTTTGGAAGGAGGATTAACAGTGCTCCTAGGAGTATCAAAATGGGAGACATACTCAGCTGGACAAGAATCTTGAGCAACCAGTCTACGGTCACAGAGGGTGAGAAAGAAACTAAAGATAGTGGGTGATGCCGATGCTGCTCTTCTTGCAGAGAGGCTCACTGTTATGTGAAGGTTTTTCTGAGGTTCATTTCAAAGCTAGCATTGAGGAAATGGAAACTTCTTTAACATGCAGTGCCTATCAAAGCAATCAGATGCTTCTTGGAGCTGACATGTCCTGATAGGAGAATGTCAGCATTGCTTCGATGTTTCTAAAAAGTGCATCTTCCTCTAATGATTAATTTGCAGGAGAAAAATCCACAGACTGATTGAAGGAATCAAATAAAATCTGAGAGGAAGGAAGGAATTAGAACAATTTACTGGAGGTTCTGGTGAAATCCATTCTTGTTGGCTCTCCCTTTCTCCACTGCTTATCTGCACCCCATCCCAAAGTTCAGCTCAGCATGCATGAATTTGTAGGAGATCTCTTCTCTATTTCTAATACACGGATGTGTCTAAACACATTTTCAAAGGAAAAGGGGGAATCTGGTCTTAACAAATGCTTTTAACATTAATGGAAATCCTGCTTCTTTGTCCTTTAGTTGCCTTGAGACTCTCCAGATGGGGATGAGATCCTTGTCTCCTATCAGCTTTCTACTGATCACTCACCCAAGTGAGTTACTGCAGGCTTATGCAAACAGGAGAACTGTGGAACTGGATCTCTTGGTTTTCTGCATGTACCCCACTGTGTTGATGATTAGTCTTTTTAAAATCAAGTGTGATGAAGTAAGAGCAGTAAGCTCTGCTAACATAGCCAAGCTGTGTATGGATTTTCAGCACTCCACTCCTCTTAAATCACTGCCCTGCATCCTTCAATTACTCAAAAGCCAAACCCAGAAACTAATCTATCTATGGCCAAAATATTTCTGTTCCTAAAAAAAGATGGACAGGAAGCTCCATATGCAGATTTGGGGCACTTTTTGCTGTTATTATTTTAAGGTGATGTCTTCTGAGTAGCTGCCATTTCTCATTGCTGTCAGAGAAAACTAAGAGTTCAGACTGTTGCTGCTGGCACTGTGCCTTGCTGCAGAAATAGTTTATTTGTATAGGTTTTTGATTCTTCATATGTAGGAGACCTAATGCATTTTGTTCATTATTCTTCTGGCTGAAGGTGGCCGGTTCTCATTCTCCTTTTATAGTCTGCATAGAGTTAACAGCTAACAACTGCTCTCATGGAATGAGGATGAGGGTTTGTAGTAATTCTCTCCTCTATTACCACAAACAGCTTGCTGGGTCTGTGCCAGTTTCTTCAGTGCTACCCCACTGTGATCCCACCACTTGTGTTTCAGATCCCTCGGTCTTTCCTTCACTATCTAATTCCATGCACTTGCTTCCTGGTGAGGTCCCTCAACAACATGGTGCTGCAAAGTGAAGCTAACATCTTCCATGCTAGGGTTTTAAAAGAAGGCTTGAAAGAGGCTCTCCTATCTTGGCAAGCCAGCATCTAAAAAGTAGGAATGTTGGCAGCTTTCTCTTGGATTTGCCATCCTGGGGAAATCAGCTTCATTTCTTCCTTCGTTTTTATTCCTTTTAGAGTCTTCTGTACAGTTTTACTTCTTTCCTTGATGAGATAGATTAAGAACTGTTGATTAGACTGAGACTGCACTGCAGTTGGTTGAAAATCAAAGGTCGAGATTTTCAAAATGTTTAGGAAGATGAATAAGCAGCCTGCTTCCTTCATAGTTAAACCATGTCTGAGCTGCTGGAGCACAGAATCTATGTAATTTGGGCCATTTATTTGTGTTCCTAAGTATGACCTTTTGAGCTAACTTTAGGTACTTCTGAAAAAAAGTCTTGGCCAACCATCAACAACATCATCAACAAGCTGAGAAGTTAGTTTTAAGCAGACCACCCTGAAATAGTTCTGCTTTTGCTGGCAATTTATACCATCCCCCTCTGGATCTCTTCCTTGAGTGGAATATCCTGTTGGATTTATTGTGGCTTCAACAAATATGGTAGCAAAGTCCCCTGTAAATTTTCTCATGAGGAAGGATTCAGCTGTGAATGAGAAAATAAGGTGTTACAGATATCATACAGCTTGTTTGTAACCTTCTTCATCTAAGTGAATATCTTCTACCATATTTGAACTCTAATTCTGGATTCTTTACCCTTCAGAAAAGGCAAATCTCTGCTAGCCAAAGCTATTAGAAATCAATCAATAATGTATATTGTGGCCCTGCACAGAGAAATGGGCAAGCAGTGTAGCTCAGCTGCAGTAGAAAGAAAAATATGCTTTTAGAGGATATTTAGAATTCTGTTTTACAGCTGGGAGCTGCTCATCTTCTCTTATGGAAGTAGGAGGAGCATTGAATTCACCTAGCAAACTCACAGGATGGATTTTAATACTGATGTTTCTGCTGTTACTGTTTTAATACTGATGTTTCTGATGCTTTAGAGCAAGGGCATTCTAGCTTTGGTGTGGATTTTCAGCAGTTTGCCCAGACCTCACCTAGGTCTCAGACTGACATGTGGGAAATCTGTGTTTATTGCCAGACCCTACAGGTCTCCCTGGAGGCAGCTGCAGTGAACTGCCTCGGTTATGGAAGTGAGATGTACCATGTTTCCAAACCTCAGTTCCTGTGCTACAACTCAAACCTCAGTAAAGCTAACCAGCTGGCCTTGAGGTCCTCTGTCTTGGGACGCTTCTTGTGGGTCAGCTTTAGGAATGCACCAATATTAGTTTCCCAGGGGCCAGGAAGAGTTTTACCATTTTTGTTACCCGGCGCTAGGTTAACAAATGTAAACAATGCCTTCCATCAGGTTTAAATCAGCAGTGGAATTATTTGCTTTCTGATTAGTATCATGCAGAGGCATGAGTATTAAGTGTTTTGGGGGGGATTACTTGGCTTTTCCTGTATCACTGGAAGGGTCGATTAAAGGGATCCTGTAATGGAAAGGTTGAGAGTCAGACAACTGGCATTTGCTCCTGACACTGAGGTCATAACTAATGAGAATGAGAAGGAACATGCAGTAAGTCCCAAGGTAATAGATTTTAGTACCAGTAAGGTGCATATTCATATATTACACCCCATGAGATTCTAGTGCTGACATAACCACTCACAGCCAGAAAAAAATTCCCCAGTAGGATGAGAGGAATTAGTTTCAGTACTGATAGAAATTGCACCTCAGGTGCAAAATGTTTAAAAAGTAGGTGTGTGTGGGAAAGCAGTGATGTTTGCACTAAATATATTTACAGTAATGCATGTGAAAAACTAATAACTTTGTGCTGTAAGGCTAGGTGAGTTTAACAAGAAAATCACAAAAGATATTGCCTTCAAATAAGTAGTCTTCCAGACCCATGTACAATTTATTTTCTAAGTTGCCTTTTACCTTGTTTTCTAGCATCGATTAAGAAGGAATTAATTTTGGTGTGTTACTTACATGAACTTGGACTTACTTCATCATTTGCATATTTCATTTTTTACTGATTCACACCTTAGCTATAAGGAGCAAACCCATTTTTGTCACTCTTTATTTCAGTTAAGATACTGTGCTGCAGGTTACAGGTTCCCCCTAGTCTTGCTGCTCCGTATGTAGAGAACTCAACAACCTTTGCAGGAGCGCATGTCCCAGTGTAAATCTTTTGTGCTAATGTGACTCAGGTGCATATGCCTGTAAGACATGATAGAATTATAGAATCACTAAGGTTGGAAAAGAGCTTTGAGATCATCAAGTCCAACCGTAACCCAACTACCATGACGACTAAACCATATCCTAAAGCACCACACCTATACACTTCTTGAACACCTCCAGGGATGGCAATTCCACCACCTGCCTAGGCAAGCTTGTTCCAATGTGATGTGGGTTTNCACCCTCCGAACCCCTCATCAGACTCATTGCTTTTCTCTGGACACACTCCAGGACTTCACTGTCTTTCTGTACTGTAGTGTCCAGAGCTGAACACAGCACTTAAGCTGTGGCCTCACCAGGGCGGAGTACCGGGGCATGGTCACTTCCCTACTCTTGCTGGACACACTGGTTTCAATACAGGACAAGATGCCATTGGCCTTCTTGGCCTCCTGGATGCACTACTGGCGCATGTGCAGCCAGCTGTCCACCAGCGTAATGGGGAAGGGAAGGTCTTCTGAGTGACTGCTGTTGCTGACTTGGTAATTCTGTGGTGGTCTCCCACTTTGTTAGATTGTTAGTTGGTGTTTGAGAGGAGCACAAGCTCTTCCTTCTATAGCTTATGAGGCAATACTCAGCACTGGTGAAGCAGCACATTGAGTATTGTGTTTTGGGGCGCTCACTACAAGAAAGACCTTGAGGTGCTGGAGCAGGTCCAGAGAAAGGGCAGTGAAGTTAGTGAAGGGTGTGGAGAACAGGTCTTACGAGGAGTGGCTGAGGGAAATGGGGATGTTTAGCGTTCAGCTCCCTGAAAAGAGGTTGGAGTCAGGTAGGTGTCTTCTCTTCTCCCTAGTAGCAAGCAATAGGAGGAGAGGAAATAGCCTCAGGTTGCTCCAAGGGAGGTTTAGGTTGGATATTAGAAGAAACTTCTTCCTGAAAAGGGTTCTCAAAGACAACAGGCTTCTCAGGGAAGTATTTGAATCCCCATCCCTGGAGGTGTTTAAAAGATGCAGAGATGTGGTGCTGAGGGAAATGGTTAGCATCAGACTTGAAAGTGTTAGATAATGGTTGAACTCAATTATCTTAAAGGTGTTTTCCAACCAAAATGATTCTGTAACATGAGGAAACTGGACTGGCGGGTATTGACAAATGGTGCAAGCAGCAGGGTGAACAAACTTGTCTCAAGACAAGAGAGACAAACTTGTCTCAAGACAGCAGTTACATTGGGCTGAAACAGCATTTTACATTTGCACTTGGTTACAGCTTACTGGAGAGTTCAAAGGCCCCTGAATAAAACACATCTGGAGAAGAAGTATGCAGAGTAGTGGTCACTGTTGGGTTCAAGGACACAGCATTAGCAGGTTGTTCATTTTGTGGGATAGGCAGCTGCTCTCTTCAAGGCATTCAGGTTCCCTTTAGGACCACAATTTCCCCTTAAAGAGGAGTTACTGTCTGCAATGTCTTATATTTAAGCAAGAGCAGAATACATTGAATCTGTAGATCTGTTAGAAGGAGCTACCTATTTCTTATTTTCAAGGAGTTGAGCTCACTAGAGGTGGTCTGCACTTGTTTTGTGAAGCTGGGGAAGAGATTGGCTTAGAAATACTGTGCTTTGCTTAATTTTTTAAGAGATTACTTTTACCATCTTTAGATGTGAATTTGGGTGAAATCAATTTAATTCCTACCGAAATTAATTTAGATTTCAATTTGTTACCTTATTCTTTTATTGAGAGTAAATCACAGAAAGACATTAATCAGTGTTAATTTTCCGTTTCCTAACACTGTAGGTAGCTGCAATGTGATAGTGGGACAATACCTGGTTATTTCCCTGAAGTTTCATGAAATCCCAGGGCTGAACTGTAATCTTCTGAAGGTTTAACACACACTTACTAACAGCACAAGTTTTAGCCACAAAGCATATGATTAAAAAGTGCTGAAAGAAATGTTGATATTTAATTTCCTTTACATTAGCAGTGATGTTCCAAAAAAGAAATAAAACTTAAGAGTCCAGAAACCAAACAAGCAAAAGAGAGACTTGAGGGAAAGCTTCAGTTTTCCATTGTGCATTTGAGCTTACTTAAGGAAATACTTAAGGAAGTGTGATTTACTTTTGCATGTGGAGCAGAGAGACAGTGGTACATCTCTCTGCAAGATCCTGGAGTAATTGTGCCCAGTTGCTGGGTATGTCATTGCCAGATGAGTTAGTGGCAAACTCACTGCATTGCTTTTCTCTGAATTCTCTCCAGTTGTGGTCTGAAGCACGCTTGGCTAAGCAGCAGGCAATGTGATATGCATAGAGACTAGCCAAAGCAGTAAAAGCTGAGAGAAATGAGTTAATACAACAGTGAGTGAATAATGCAGAAGGGCTCTGCTTTTTGATCCCTTTCAGATTTGGCAGTGGCAGCTGAATCTTAGATGCCCCAGCTGGCTGTCATAGAATCATAGAACTGCTGTGGTTGGAAGAGACCTTTGAGATCATCAAGTCCAAACCCTTGCCTAGAGCTCACAATACCACTACTACCGCTAAGCCATTACCACTCAGCACCACATCCATGCATCTTTTAAATACCTCCAGGGATGGTGACTCCACCACCTCCCTGGGCAGCCTGTTCCAATGCCTGATAACCCTTTTTGTGAAGATTTTTGTCTAATAGCCAACCCCAACCTGCCTTGGCATGACTTGAGCCCATTTCCTCTTGTTATATGTGGAAGACCAGGCTGGAAGAGGCTTTGAGCAACCTGGTTTAATGGGAGGTGTAACTGCCCATGGCAGGAGAGTTGGAAATCTTTAAGGTCTTTTCCAACTAAAACCATTCCATGGTTCTATGATTTTCACTTCTGAATGTGAGATCTTACTAAGTACTTATAGAGCACATTTTGAAGGGTAGTGGATTAGAGACTAAAGAAAAAGTGGTACTCCCATAATTCATGGGATTATGAAATAGTTGTCCAGAGACTGTAAAGATGGACAAGAGCATTCAGTGCTGGCACATTCCTTGTTGGAGCAGGAGCTGGATATTTTCAGTTTTGAGCCTGAGTTCTTACTGAGCCTGAAAAGAGCACATGGTAAAGTGTAAAGGGTTATAAGCTAAAGGTGGTATCCCCAAATCTCTTGGGCCGATCAAGGGTCTTCAAGTTTGGACAATCTCTTTTAGGGTTATTTTAGTATGTTTCAGGGTTTAGGGGTGTTTATGGGCTGGTTTTGTGGGATTTCAGGGTTTTGAAGGGTTCATTTCAGGAGTTTTATGGAGGGCTTTAGGGCTGTTTATTGGGAGTTTAGGGGACTTACAAGTGTTTTGGGAGTCTTTAGGGGTATCTATGGGGTTTTAGAGAGATTTGGGGTAGTAGGGGTGTTTCAGGGGGACTTTTAGGGATCTTTATGGGTGTTCTGGGGATTTTTTTGGGCTTGTTTAGTTAGCATGCAAAGTCTTTCTAGAAATAGTCCCATAGAGTTTTGTGGGTTTTTATAAGGAAACTAAGTACATGAGTTTTGATAATAATGTTCTTATCACACTTAATAAACTACTCCCCTATTTCCTCCTTAAAAAAAAAAAATCATTTATCCATCACATTGCCAATGAAATAGATTTAATTGCAAGTGTCATTATTCTCAGCAAAGGTCACTGTCCCAGTTTAGTGCTGTGCAAATGGGAAGGGAAGGGGAAGGGAGGGGAGGGGAGGGGAAAGTAAACTTACTGAGCTCTTACAGAACTCTAATAGGGATCAGTGTGAAGGACAGTGAGTTAGAAAGTTAAAAGTGGTATCCTCAAATTTCTTGGGTCTATAAATTGGTTGCCAAGGGTCTGTAAGAGTGGCCAACAGCATTCAGTGCTGGCACTTTCCCTGGTGGAGCAGAAGCTGGTCATTTTCAGATTTGAGGAAGGTCTTTTACCTAGCCTGAATAGAGCATGAACTGAAACCTTGAGGGATAGTGAAGTCAGTATCCCCCAATTTTCTTGAGCCTATGAAATGGTTGCCAAGGGACTGTAAGGATGGACAGCTTTTAGTGTTGGACTTTCTCTCTTAAAGCTGGAGTTTGACATTTTCAGTTTTGAGCCAGTTATTTTATAGAGCCCAAATAGAGCACAAAGTAAAGGACCATGGGTTATAGGCTAAAATAAAGGTGGTAGCCCCAGATTTTTGAGAGCTATGAAATGGATGCCAGGAGTTTTTAAGAACTGACAAGAGCTTTTGGTGCTTGTACTTTCCCTGGTGGAGCAGGAGGTAGACATTTTTATGATTCAGCTTCTGGGACCGTGAAGACTTTATTCAACAAGGCCATGATCACTGTTATTCCTTCAGCCTCCATAACTAGGACGGAAAGCATCTCCTCCTTGCCTCCTTGCAATCCTTCCCATGAGAATGAGTCTCCACTTTTGCCTAGTAGAAACAGAGAAAGACAAGCAAATATTTAGGTACCAGAGATAAGGTGAAACTCAAAACTACAAATAATCATAATGCTCTAAACTAGTGTCTAAGCATAGAAATATTTTACATTCCTTGAAGGTACAGAGCTTTCAGCAGTGCCCTTTTCTGCCTTGGAACTTGAACAAAACTAAACAAAATGCAGAGTATGTGCGATCAAGTCCAACATGCAGACCAAACAGGGTCAGTGTGGGAAAGCAAAATGTAGACAATGTTTTCAATCAGAGTTGGAAGGCCAGGACACAGCACACAGGATGCAGAAAGTTATTCACTTAACCTTAATGCAAGTTCAAAGTTTCAGCCTGTGTTGCTTTGCTGGCTGAGAGTGAGAGTCAAAGTACTCATGATATTTTGGTGAGGGCATTATGATCACAGCCCACATCTGAAATCTATTTTTAGACTGCTGCTCTTAAAGAAAAAAAAAAAAAAAGGCAAGCTAAGCCAATTTTCTAACAAAGTCTTAGAATAATATCCTTTGCTGGTCTGAGAACCTTAATGGCCAGTTACGGATGAGCTACAAACCCCAGAAAATGAGGCTTAGCGTGGAAAATGCAGTTCATCCATGTAATGACAGCATTGCAGATGGGATATGGTAACACAGAACCATTACCTGCCTGAGTGAACTGGCTGCCTCAGACTTCTGAGGACTTCACCCGCTCCATACCCATCTTCTCCCAGTTGGAAGGGAATCAGCAGATATCTCCCTCAGATGCTAAGCCCCAGAAATGTCAGCATATTGAGTAGAATTGTGGATAATTTCAGGCCTGGAAATAAGATATGGACATTTGGAGTAGACAGTAAAAAGTTGGCAAACTGGAGAATAGGCCTCTAGAAAAGAGGGAATAGAAAACAGTAATGAATCAGTACTTCAGTGGTTTAAACTGTGCCCATAAATAAGGGACAGATGTTTCCTATGGGAGCGTCCACTTAACACAGATCCATCCCTGCAAAGCAGCATGCTGCAGCTTCATTACATAACTACAACACAGCAGAACATAGCTGAGTGTTTATGGAACCTTGTTTATTTGGAAAACATTATGGGTGGGATCAGACAGGTAAGAGCAGGCAGGATGTCTCTTGTTAAGTACTGAAGAGCTCCACGCACAGCAGCACACTTTTCTTGTCTGCCTTTGCAGAAGATGCTGTTTCATTTCTGCTGCCAGTGCCGGTTGTCAATTTGAATGCTACTTTTTGCATATATGAAGACCTGAAAGCATCCAGAAGGTTGAGATTTAGGCCGTCCAAGGCCAGATAATTGAGGACTAATGTACTCTCCATATCCTTAAGTCTGCTTCTATGCACAAGTGCATTATGGTGTTTCATTACCAGATCGTATAGCAGTGTGATGTGACAATGTGGCATACTATTCAGCAAAACAGGAAATGTTGAGAAACCTTTTTGTGTTACTCACATCAGCAGCTTTCAATAATAAAAGTGACGTGCCCTCCGTGATGGAAGGAGGATGGATGCATTAGTGTTCTTCATAGAGCATCACTCTTGTCATTATGGTAATGACAGACTTTGCATGCTTAGCCTATCACTTCTAAAAAGAGCATGTTTGCTTCTATAGAACCAGGTTGTTCTCCCCCCACATGTACTCAAGAAAGTGAGACAATTCCAGGATTAAGGGTCTCAGCAATGTCAGTAGGATTAAAGCAAACATTTTTGCAGAAGTCAGTGGGATTTGTTAAAAGCCTCTTTCTTTTAAGTGCTATTGTTGATGCATTCCAGTAACTATGATTTTTACTGAGTTCATCTTATACTACAGTGCCTCAGCTACGAAGTCTGGCTCCAGATTTATGGCTGGGACAAAGTCTCAGGTCTTCTGCCCTTCACAGAGACAAAAAACCCCTGTGGTTTATAACAGCCAGACTCGCTAAAGACTTGGTACCAGGAAATTTGGAATTTCTTTCCAGATGAAATCTTGGGCACATTATTTCACCTCTATTTAATTTTTGCCATTTAGAAACACAGAATTGTGGTATTGTTTTGGTTGGAAAAGACCTTTAATATTATCAAGTCCAAACCAACACCACCATGCCCATTAAACCATGTCCCAAAGTGTCATGTCTACAGATTTTTTGAACACCATGAGGAATGGTGACTCCACTAGCTCCTTGGGCAGCCTCTGCCAATGCCTGACCACTTTCTCAGTGAAGATATGTTCCTTAATATCCAATCTAAACTTCCTCTGCTACAACTTAAAGCCGTTTACTCTTGTGCTATTGCTTATTACTAGGAAGAAGAGACCAACACCCACCTTACCACAACCTCCTTTCAGGTAGTTGCAGAGAGCAAGAAGTTCTCCTCTCAGCCTCCTTTTCTCCAGACTAAACAACCTCAGTTCCCTCAGCCACTCTTCACCAGACCTGTTCTCCAGACCCTTCACCATCTTTGTTGCCTTTCTCTGGACATACTTCAGCACCTCAATGTCCTTCTTGTAGTGAGGGCCCAACTCTTTCCAGCAAAGACATAAATAAACTTTTGTATTGAGTGAAAGAGAACCATATCTATAGGACACATAAAGCTTATTAGCATGCATATATTCAAAGACTTACTGGTATAAAACAGGTCTGGGACACCTCAGGTAAAAAAAGCTTTTTCTTGAGGATACACTTTCAACCTTATCAAAAAGTCCAGACCTATTTGTTTCACAAGCATCCCTGTTCAATCCTTGTTAATAATTTCTGTCCATGAGGTTGCACAGACAGCCTTAGTCTAATATGGCACAGCATTTGGAAATGCTTTTTCTGACTGCAGCTGGCTTGAAGTGCCCCTTGCTGAAAAAGCACTCCTGTGTAATCAGCAGGGGCGGGCAGGATGGCGGTCACCGGGGTGTGAATTTGCAGCGCATTAGCTGCTCTGCATTAACTCCTGTAGTAAATGTGTCATTGTGCTCACAAAAGCATTCTTAGTACAGATTAAGGCTATCCACACAGGAAGCTAGTGCAGAGTAGCTAGGGTGGTATAAATTCACACCTTAGCTTAGGCGGGGCTGAATTTCCCCTGCAGACAAGCCCACCGTCTGTCCACCTACTTAGCCTGCGCGCCTCATAATGCTGCTTTTCCTCAATTGCCTAATTTCTAAATATACTGCCTGCCAGGCAGAGCTTTGGTTCCTGCAGCTGCTCTCATCACGTGCAGTATCTATGGCGTTTGAGCTCTCTGCACTAGGTTTGGCTGCTGGAAAACGCGGATGCCGTAGGCCAATACTTCAGCTTACATTGCTTTATTTCCAACTGCAGTTAATATTCTCTCTATGGCTATCCTCCTTCACCCTCCACATTCAGTTTCATCTTCCTCTGCCTACTCTGCAGCTCTTTGTAGACGTCTTGGATTAGAGTTGTGTGAGTAAACCAAAGTCTTAATGCAGCTGACTTACTCCATATTCAGAGAGTGGCACGCTCAGGGGACCGTATGGAACCATGCCTGAGCAGAGTTGTTATCATTTAATGACTCATTTTACAATAAGCTCAACACTTTAAAATTGTCTGAACACCTTTGGCTGAGTGTAAAGCTGTCCATTGTAACCCAGAAACACTATAAACTTCCCTTTAGCACCTCCTGTGCCTCACTGCTTGCTTTGATGTTGCTCAGGCTTGTTGCCTGTTGGCTGGATGGTGAGCTCCTCAGAACAGCATTGATGTCTTTTATACTTCATCAAGGTCTAGGAGAATGGGGGACTCCTATCCTGTTACATAGGGGCACAGCCGCAGTACAAGTGATGGTGATCATGATTACAGCTGACAACTGAAATAAATGGTGCTCTGCAAGCCTCTTCCACTTCAGCTGCACTGACATGAAGGGCAGAGAGTACAGCCATGATCCCAATGTTGAAAGCTAGGATCAAACCAGTAATGTTACAGTTGTGTTTTCCCTCCTGTTTTCTAAACTAGATTACAACCCTTATTAAGAGTATTTTCCTGCATGCTTCGTGTTGTTCCTTTGCCCTCAACAGTGAAGGAATGCAAGAGCAAGCTTGGCTTTCTCTCTTACCCTCTTGCTAAACTATGTGGGATTTGATGTCTAATCCATACGGTTTCGAGGGCAAGCTACTCAAAGAGAATACACCATTATTAATAGAGGACATCACTGAGATGCTTGAACAATGCCCCATTGTGAGAACGGAGAGAAGTTGTTGATGGTTCAACTCCAAGCCTTGAATTATCCTCTGCTAACCCCACAGCTGACCCACAAGAACGTTTTCTCCTTGCCTGCTACCCCTCTCTCCTCCTGAAGAGTCTTTGTTGCCTTTCTGTTAATAGAGTCCTTGGTGTTCTCATTTGCATGGCAGTTTGCACTTCCAGCTCACGGATTGTCTATAGCCAGGATATTACTTGAGTTCTAGGAATAAACAGAAAAAAATAAGGTCCAGAGACCCTAAATATTTTATTCAAGGATGTGTTTTTCAGGGGAGAAAGAAGACCATTCCCCCTCTGCTTCTGCTCTGTACTTCCTTCAAACATTGGGGTTACTAATGCAGTAAGTTGGAAATTCTCTTCAGAATCTCTCTGAAAGCTGGGGAAGGTGTATGCCCACTTTGCTCTAACTCAGGCAGGATGCTAACTTTTTATCATGAGTCCATCATAGATAACGAATTTTAGGGGAAGTTGGAACCCATTGCTCCATAATCACAGTTGGAAAGCTTACTGCTCCATAACCACAGATCGAAAGCTCTTTAGGATGGATGCCTTGTACTGATTTCCTTGCTGAAAACCTTAGCAAATGCAGATTTTAGCTTCCTACACAGATCTTTGAAGAAACTGCTCTAATAAAATCTCTTCCCTCCCTCCCCAAGATGTTTTATCCCCCTCCCAGAGCTACCAGTGTCACAGTGTAAGTAAATTTATCCAGGGTGTTTAGCAGAGCAGACATTCTGAAGAAAGTGCACCTGATTCTTACTTTTGACCTCAGAAGCCTGCACTCAAGCACTAAAATTACAAGCTGACTTCATCAAATGTGACTTTTAAATATCCAAGTGAAAAGCATGTGTCTGTGATGATAATTCCTAGTTTCTGCTTAGGTCAAAGTAGGTAAGATTTATGATGGTCTTAACTTTTAATATTCATGTTCCAAGTAAACACTTGTTACCAATTTTGTAAACGATGTGATAAATAAGTGTGCTTCTGAGCTCCAGCAACTTCAACGACTCTGATAATCTTGGTGCTTTTACTATTATTTTAGAAGTAAGTATAAGCATTATTAACTGCTGCCAATATGAATGCTGAGATTTATGGGTTTGACAGGTTAATATTGACCTCTTGTCTTGGTCAATATTTGCCTAAGAGGATATTAAGTCTTAGTGTCTGTTACAAAAGTCAGTACATATATTGTAAGTAGAACAGAAGAAAATTGTAATGTTGGAAGTTTTATTGACCAGTAATGAAATTTTGGTAGAACTAATTATTTTCAGGTTAAAGTCAAATTAATCAAACCACTCAGCTGCTTCTTTAAGAGTGGTCAAGCATCTTGACCTGCAATTCGGAGGTGCTTAGTTTCAATTTGTCCAAATTCAATAATGGAAGGTGGGGCACAGAACAGCCAAGATATTTGAGTTACAGTTAAAGAAAACATTTTTGTTAACCAGAGATTAATAGGTTTGTTTTCATGTGGAAGAAAAAGCCCACCAAAGGAACAAACAGAAAACCACAGTCCTTTCCCTCTCACAGCAGCCAAGAAACAGCAAAAGCTATGCACTGGGCAGTGCTTGTTGCTGCAGTCATTACCCACGCTTTCACTAGACGTATCAGGAAATTTCTCTCTGTTATAGCAATCTAATTTAGGTTTTAAGAAAAGGAGCGGGGGAAAAAGACAGACAAACAGTTATCTCCAGGGAGGAAACAACTGATTCAGCTGCAGCCAGCTGTTTCTCTACATTTACCAGAGTATGTTCCTCCAAGGCTCTCACACTGCTGACCTCCCAAAGGTGAGCGCTAGGAGCTTCCTGATGTGTTATCTTTCCAGGTTAGATGCAAGACTGTTAACAACATGAAAAAGGGAAACAATTTCCCTTCTTCTCATAGCTGGAGGAGACATTTTCCTCCTTCTTCTAACAGGTTTCTCACAGCCCTGCCACTTAATAAAAAAGGAGGTGACACTGATCCCCATCACACATTCTTCCCATTTCTCTGGGAATAGGTATTTAACAAAAAGGAATGTTCCTCCAAAGTTTTGCCTAACTCTCCTCTGAATTACTGTGGACGGCTGATGCCATTCCACAGCTGTTGTCTTGTTTACATAGCATGGTTTAAATGGACATTCCCATCATGGGACATATGGAGCATGGATGTTACATATTGCATTCTACAATAAGGCTGGTTAAATCCCACTTTTATGGCTTGAGTTTTTCAGTCCCTGTGAGACTTTGCTGCAGGAGACTGACAGGAGGGACAGGTGTATCACGGCTTCAGCCTGGTGACAAGTTTTCACATTCAGCTGCATTCTTCCAGCAGCAAAGGGCCAAGCAGCTGGCAGCCCCTGAGCCTCCCTGCCTCTGCGGGAATGCCTGTGGCAGGGAGAAGAATGTAGGCGCATGGCAGCACAGGCACGACTGCTGATCCTGCTCATCAGGTGAGGCCCTCCCTTGGACACAGCTTCAGTCACTCTTATCGACCCCGAATGTGGTTATGAGCTCCTTGCCTTCAGCAATGGGAAGTGCTTTTTGAGCTGTGAGCAGATTTCCTAACCAAGGATGTGCAAAGAAAAAGGCTTGCTGAATTCCCATCTCTTCTAGGTAATTTTTTTTTTTTTTGGCAAACAGAACAGTTTTGTCCAATCTGTCTTATGGGGAGAGGCTGGAAGACCTGGGGCTGTTTAGCCTGTAGAAGAGCAGATTAAGAGGGATTCTTCCAAATGCTTATGAGTATCTAAAGGGTGAGAGTCAAGAGGATAGGGCTGGGTTCTTTTCAGAGGTGCCCAGTGACAGGACAAGGGACAACAGACACAAACTATAACACAGGAGATTTTACTTGAACATCAGGAAAAACCTCTTTTCTTTGAGGGTGCTCGAGCAGCAGATCAGGCTGCCCAGAGAGATTGTGAAGTCTCCTTCTCTGCTAATTTTCCAAACCCACCTGGATGTGTTCCTGTGTAAACTGCTATAGGTAAACCTCCTCTAGCAGAGGGGTTGGACTAGATGATCTCCAGAGGTCACTTCCAACCTCTACAATTCTGTGATTCTATGTTTTGAAATTGAGTGGAAACCAGGCATAGCTCATCACGTTCCCTTGCTTGCTTAAGCATAAGTTTTAACAGGAATAAATTGTGCCTGTTTTTGCAGGATACAATTTTTAAAGGGCCTTTCTGACCCAAATTCAGCCTGTGAGCAAGGTAACTCCATTAAACTAGCACTTCTAGATGCAGATGCCCTTTGTGTGCCTAGCTTAGGAAGCTTTTTTGAGGAATATGTGTATAACAATGGCACCCTGGCCTATATTAAAACCAGTGTGTCCAGCAGGAGCAGAGAAGTGATCATACCCCCTGGTACTCCACCCTGGTGAGGCCACAGCTTGAGTGCTGTGTTCAGTTCTGGACACCACAGTATAGGAAAGACAGTGAGGTCTTGGAGCATGTCCAGAGAAGAGCAATGAGTCTAGCAAGGGGTTTGGAGAGCATGTTGTATGAAGAGCAGCTGAGGGCGTTGGGGTTGTTTAGTATGGAGAAGAGAAGGCTGAGGGGAGATCTTATTGCTGTCTATAACTACCTGAAAGGAGGTTGTAATGAGGCTGGTGTTGTACTCTTCTCCCAACTAACTAGTGAAAAGATGAGAGAAAATGGGTTTAAGTTGTGCCAGGGGTGGTTTAGATTGGATATTAGGAAAAACTTTACTGAAAAAGTGATGAGGCATTGGAACAAGCTGCTTAGGCAGGTGGCAGAGTTGCCATCTCTGGGGGTGTTCAAGATGTGTGTAGATGTGGTGCTTCAGGATATGGTTTAGTGGTCATGGTAGTTTGGTTACTGTTGGACTTGATGATCTTTTCCAACTGTAATGATTCTATGATTCCGCAAATCTATGAACACAACAGAAAGCCAAATAGCAAATAAAGACTGTCTTCTTTTGGCTGCATTGCAACTAGATCTGAAGCAAGTGGCTAAATTATGCTTTGTTCTATGTGGATGTGTTAGAGATGACAGTACTTCCTCCCCGCTCCATCTCCCTCCCTCATGTCACATCCTTCATGGTTTGCAGAAATCATAGTATGGCTTGAGTCAGAAGGGACCTTAAAAGATTGTCTAGTTAAATCCCCCTGCCATGGGCAGGAATACCTCCTACTAGACCAGGTTATTCAAAGCCTCATCCAGCCTGGTCTTTAATGCTTCCAAATATTTTCTCATAGCTCAAGGGGAGGAATTGGTACTGCTGACCACAACTAGACATTTCTGTGGGAGCATAAAGTAGGGTTCAGCAGGCTGGACTTATATACTGGTTATACCTACAGACTGGGCATAGTGAGGGATCCCCGCCCTACCCTTCCTGGGCAGCCTCTCTTCCTCCTCTTGTGTGTATTTGTGGTGCTGTGACAGTGAGAAGGATGAAGTGCAGCACCCAATTCCTACCCTAACTATCCAGACTGCAAACCCAGTCACGGGAAAAAAAGCTAAGAAAAAGCAGAAACCAGTCTCCTCCTTTGGTTGTAAAAGAGGAATGGTGTGAGAATTCAGGATGAGGTCCCAGCCCCCTAGCCCCTCACACACACTATAGCCTGCAGGCAAGTGCTCTTCAGTCTTCTTGCAAGATGTGTTATAGGTATTTCTACACACAAGCTATTTCCTCTTTTCCCTTGTTTTCCCCTTTTGAAGGTCACGTTAAGGGTGAGCTGCATTGTTACACAACTCAGCAAAAGCAGGTGCTAAAATTACCTAGTCTGAAAAAAAATCACACAAAAACGTTTGCTCTTTTTGTGAGCAGAGCAAGCACCTGGGATCTTTCCTTGCTCATGGTAATCTCATTTGCTGTGAAATGAATGAATTCAGAACCCTGATTTTTCCTTGAAGAGTATCTCTTAAGTCTGGCGCCAGCTGATCTGCAGCAATATAGAGGGCAGAGAGATATAAATCTCCCTCATTTATAGCCACCCTTCCCCAAAATCATATTTGCTCACTCCCAATAGCAGCAGCTGTGACTAATGTACCCATCCAGTGTCAGGGAGGAGAATGTAGGTCTGAAGCTGCAATGTTACTTGGTAACCACCTGCTGAGAGCACCAAAGAGTGGGGTTCTGTAGCCCATGGCATCACATCTCTCAGACAAATGGGTGCCTTGCAGCTGGCTTGAGGATCAGCAGTGCCCTAAGTGGACCCTTCCTGCACAGCAGCCGTGGCGTAACTCACTGGGCCATCTGGTCCTAGCACTTGAGAAGTTTGGCTCTTTTTCTCATCTCTGCAATTGATGTGCTCTTCATATGTGGCTTTGGAGCACTCCAAGTCCATAAGCACAGTGCAAGCCTATTCTGGGCAAATGGACCTGATCCTGCGTACTCAGCACCATGGCAGGATATGTTTGTGTACAAGAAGTCATTTATTTAGGAAGGCATTGTTATTTAGATATATTGATCATGTAACTTTTTGTGATCTAGGACTTTGTCATGTGGGATACTGTCCCAGTTCAGGGCCACAAGCTACCCGGGACTGGAGGACAGCAATGACACTCACTGCTTTTGGAGAGTAACAGTAAAGACACTGCACCCTGATTGGGAGTTTAAAGGGAGGTTCTGTTTGCAGGTGCATATATATAACAGACAATCAGGCAGAATGAACACATCCACAAGCTAGGCCAAGTCTATCTACCTTCTAGAATCCTCCAGCCCCTTCCACCCTCAGCAGGCCTGAGAGTAGGCCGGAACTGCCCTCCCCAGCTTAGGCCTACGAGGCCTCAGCAGGCTACATGACGCAGCTCACAATTCCCTGCCAGCCAGGAGCAATCTGTCCCACACAAGCCATGAGATAAGTAGGAACTCTGCTCTGCCTGGAGAGAAGTGGTGACGGAAGGAAAGGCAGGGGGAAGAAGAGAGGAGAAGACAGCCATATCAGCCAGGCACTGCCTTATAAGCTGTGATACCAGAAAGCATAATGGAATAACAACATTACAATATCCTGGGATGGCCAGGTCTGTCTCCTGGACGAGACTTCTTCTCTGCGGTCTTCTTAAGGGAACCTGGGCCCCCTCAAACTGCCACAGATACTTAAAATATATATTCTGGGATTCAGACATATTTGGAGCTGGGTCAGATGTAGAGCTTGGCTCCAGATCAGAATCTCACTTACATTAAGTCTAGATGTGGCATGAAACCCTAGACTGGGATTTGTATTCAAATTAAACAATACTAGAATCCCACAAGCTGTTCCTGTAAGAGCTCGGCTATATTTGGTGGCTACCTGAGCAGCTGAGGCTTTAAGTAAAGTCAGTAATGCTTGATTGACTTTTACTGGTGTGATCAGAAACACTGCTAAAAAGAAAATAAGCAGGCTTTTTTTTTTTTTTTTTTTTTTTCCCTAACCCTATCTGGAAATACAGGCTTTCCCTTAAAAAAAAAAAAAGTCACTGACGTTGGGTTCATATCAGGGAGTTACATGATTTCTTTTTCTTTCTAAGACTTTCTTTTCTTTATACATTTCATTTTTTGCAATGAATGAGCCAACACCTTAATGAAGGCAATAGGAATCATGACCAATGCAAGGCAGCTATGAAGTATCACATGGGGTTGATCACTGACGTCAAATTTGTCAGTGGGCTGGGAGCCAGATGCCTAGTCAGGAGCAAAATCCAAACCAGAATCAGAATGCAGTGGAACATTTATTTTGGCACATTAAATATGGAGGCACACATTGAGAACAGCTCGTGGAGGAAGAGTCACACCTTTAAAAACAAAACTCAGACCATTTCTGCACCTCACACATGAAAACTGGATCTAAAAATAATACAGTGGTTTCACTATGGTAAGCATACTACAGCACATGGAGCCATCAAGAACTTCCTGAATTCTTGGGACCTCCAGACCATTTAATACCTGCTCCTCACCATGACCCCTCTGTCTCATCATTTGCTTCTTGTATTGTCCCATTTTAGGCTCTTTGAGAGGTTGTGGTGGTTTGGCCCTGGCTGGGAGCCAGATGCCTACCAATGCCACCTTTTACTCCTCTTCTTAGATGGACAGGGGAGAGGGAACATGTAACAGGAATTCCGTAGCTCAAGATAGAAGCAATTTAATGGGGTAAAAGTTAAAGTAAAGGCTGTGTGTAGAAGCCAGAGCAAACACAAATACTACTCTTTACTTCCCATCAGCAGGCGATGTCAGGCTGCTGCCTGTGAAGCAGGGCATAGCAGTTGTTCTGGAGGACAGATACCATTAAGATATGTCCCCCACGCTTCCTTCTTTCACTTAGCTTTTGTATCTGAGCTGATGTCATGTGGTACAGAATACCCCTTTGGTCAGTTTGGGCCTGCCTGCCTGGCCATGTCCTCTCTCAAGGTTTTGCCCATTCCTCAAACTACTGTTATGGGGGAATGTTAGAAAAGCACAGCCTTGGTGCTGTGTGAGCACTGCTCAGCAGTAGCCAAATCACTGGTACATTACAGAACTAATTCTGTCTCAGCCAAAGCCAGTACAGAGGTGTACAGAGGTTGTGGCCTCCTGGCAAGCCATGTGGACAAGAAGAGCACAGTCTTCAGGGGCCTCACCCTCAACCACATCATCCTGTGGGAAGTCATCCACCCTTATACACCCAGGCTACCAACATGAGGGTGGTAATGGGGAGTAATTCACTTGAGGAGCACACTCCTGGTTTGAGCTAGAGCAGTCATGTATGTCCAGCCTGATGCAGTGTCAGCTGCTAAGCATCTCTTATTGTTGCTGTAGGCATGGGCAGTGCCTGACAGTGCCCCTCTCCCTTTTCAGCTTCTCAGTTGGTGAGCTGGTAACACAGAAAAACATGTTCTCCCTCTGTGTGCTGTGCTCTCAAGGCCACCACTGTACACAGTGACAGGGTGTTAGTGAATTTCTGTGTGTCCTTGTGAAGCACAGGTGGCAGGACAGACATGCTCTCTGCTGGTTTTGACATTACACCATTTTATCTATTAGTCCTTAACTAAAGGTTCCCCTGCTCCAGAGCTAAAGAAAACACTAGCGATCCAGAAGGGAAGTAAAGACACGAAGGATGAACAAAGAGAAAGATCATGTCTTTGACTTAGAATCATAGAATCATGAAGGTTGCAAAAGACCTCTAAGATCTTCAAGTCCAACTGTCAATCCAACACCACCATGCCCACTAAACCATGTCCTGAAGTGCCATGTCTACATGTTTTTTTGAGCACTTCCAGGGATGGTGACCGCTCTTGAAAGTACAGAAAATCCTCCTACTATCCAATGTGGTGCAACTTCAGGCCATTTCCTCTTGTTCTATCACTGACTACTAGGAGCAAGAAAGAAAACAACACCCACCTCACTACAATCCCCTTTCAGGTATTTGTAGAGAGGGAGAATGTCTGCCCTCCACCTTCTCTTTCCCAGGCTAAGCAAGCCTAGTTCCCCCATCTGCTTCTCACCAGACCTGTTCTCCAGACCCTTCACCAGCTTAGTTGCCCTTCTCTGGATCTGCACCAGCACTCAATATCCTTCTTGTAGGGAGGGAAGGACTTTAGGAAGATTAGCACAGGTCAGAGACAAGTCAGCATGCCAGCGATGGCTCAGAAAGCTACTTCCACCACCAGTTTTCTGCCATGCCGTGCGTGCGAGTGGCTGAGGTGCCTGTGTGCTGCTGTGCCCCGTTTGCAGCTGAGGAGCCGCCTGCGGCAGAGCAACCAGCCAAGGGCAGCCCTGCAGCAAACAGCTGTGGCAGCTTGAAAGCAAACGCAAGCCAAAGCTCCTAGTTTGTGGTGCTCACAAGGCCACTGTCAACAGGAGAGGAAGGGGAGAAAAAAGAGCAAAAAGCAAACAGTTACGTAGACAGTTTCCTCTTAACACAGGAGCTGTTACTAGAGTCTCTCTGTATGACTCACACAACCCTTTTACTATGCACACCTAAGAACTACCTCACATCATAGGGACCTTGTTCTCTCCCTCCTGCTGCAAGTTTTCCAGATGGAATGATGCTTTCTTTAAGCATGTCCTCATTACACTATCAGCTACCTTTCTCACCCAGGAAGTAAAGGTTAATTGGCCCTGTGTAATTACAGATTCATATTACAGGCACTTGAGATAGACAAGATTAGCTAACAATCATTGCAAAAATGGTAATGACTAAGCTTGAGATACCTTGAAATCATCACCCAAAGCTAAAAATTGTGGCTGGCATATTATCCACGTAATGGCAAACTACCAAGTCATACAGACATCTTTGGAAGCTATTTACAAGCAATTAAAACAGAAGTCGTATACTGCAATGTCCTCAAAGGCTCAAGTGTTAAGTGCCTTCATTCTAAGATTTCTATATTATGGCTAATATATATATATATATATATTTTTAAATAGATTGTTTTTAAGAAAACTAAATTGCATGCAACTGGTCTTCTATTTTCCATCCTGATATTCTATTTCACTTTGTTAACAATTAGTACTGCAGAAAAGACATATTTAGCTCAGAACAGATTTTGAACTCATTTAACGGTTCATTGTTGGATGATGGAAAAACAATTGAATCAGAGATTGGAGCTAAATTGGTTCATCTGAGCACAAAAATGCTGTTTTCTTATATCTGAGATCCATAGAAATGGCACTTGCTGTCTCAGGCCATCATTTCAAGAAGGAAACAGCACATGAAACTGGATGTTAACTTCTCATTCTGTCCATCATAATGCTTGCCACAAGCCAGCATTGCTGCCTATGGACTGAGACTGAACTTCATGTGAAAGTACTTCCTCTCCAAAATGGACCTGCACTAAGTCATCTACTCTAGGAGGGCTGCCCAACCCCCACAACCCACAGCAGGTCAGTACTTGAGCCATAACTTGTAAAGTACTTAAGGATGAAAGATACTGTAAAAATAATTTTGTATTTTTAAAGCTGAAAGAAGGCTAATAAATAAATGAGTCTTTATGGTAGTCTTAGAACATCCTATGGCTTCAGATAAGTACATTCTCCTCTTCAGGGCAAACCAGAGAAATAGTATTGGTCTCTGATGGAAATGGGTTTAGAGAGAAAGCAAACTGTGTCTCTTAAATGGAAGTGAAAAAGAAAACAGTGCAAAGAGTTCTGTGACTGGCTTCCTTCAGAATCCTCAACAGGAGAAAGGAGGGAGTCTTGTTAGAAAGGTGAGATGTGGTCTATGCTTGTATAGACAGGGAAATAAGCAAATAGTTTCAAGAGGTGAGAAATGCCAAAGAAATAAAATAAGTATGGTAAAAGAGGTGTTTAAAAGGCTTATTCTCCCTAAATGTATTCCCAGAAATCCTGTTTAATATTAATAGGACTTGAATGCACAGCATGTAGGGAAAGAACTGTGACCTTTGTGGGCTTAAATGGGATCCTACTAAATTCAAAGCAGCACAAGAGGTAGCTGAAAGAAGCTGCGTAAGTTCTCAAAAAAACCCAAAAAAACAAAAAAAGGTCGAGTACAGATTCTTGGAACAAGCCATTTGAAATACAAAATAAGACCAGTAAAACAGAGGAAATAAAGAGATTATAGAACCATAGATCATTGTCCAGAGAAGGGCAACCCAGCTGGTGAAGGGCCTGGAATACAAGCCCTATGAGGAGAGACTGAGGGAGCTGGGGTTGTTTAGCCTGGAGAAGAGAAGGCTCAGGGGTGACCTCATTACTGTCTACAACTACCTGAAAGGTGGTTGTAACCAGGTGGGGGTCAGTCTCTTCTCCCAGGCAACCAGTGACAGAATGAAGGGACACAGTCTCAAGTGTGCCAGGGGAGATATAGGCTGGATATTAGAAGGAAGTTCTTCACAGAGAGAGTGGTTGGCATTGGAATGGGCTGCCCAGGGAGGTGGTGGAATCACCATTCCTGAAGGTGTTCAAGAAAAGACTGGATGAGGCACTTAGTGCCATGATCTATTTGATTGGCTAGGGCTGGGTGATAAGTTGAACTGGATGATCTTGGAAGTCTCTTCCAATCAGGTTGATTCTATGATTCTATGATTGAATTCAATCATTGACCTAACACCACCATGGCCATTAAACCATGTTCTGAAGTGTAATGTCCACGTTCTCAAACACCTTCAGGGATGGTGACTCCACCACCTGCCTGGGCAGCCTATTCCAATACCTGAACACTCTTTCAGTTAAGAAATGTTTCCTTATACCCAATTTAAACCTCCCCTGGCACAATGTCAGACTATTTCCTCTCATTCTATTACCTGATACTAGGGAGAAGAGACCAAACTTTACCTTGTTACAACCTGCTTTCGGGGAGTTGTAGAGAGCATAAAAGTCTCCTCTCAGCCTCCTCTTCTCCAGGCTGAAGAACCTCAGTTCCCTCAGCTGCTCTTCAGAAGACTTGTTCTCCAGACCTCTCACCAGACAGTTGATGTGAGAGCCATACCTCTAAACTCAGGTAACTACGTTGCCTCTGGTAGACCTCATTGACCTGTAGTAATGGTATTAGACATGTAACCCATAATAAGGAGCTAATAGTCACTCCAGCCAGCAGATAACTGCAAAGATGTACACATTTTTGGCAGCACATTACTGTAAAGAGTGTTTTTTCCCCTTTCTGCTATGCCGTGTGAGAAATCCTACGATCAAATAGGATTTTGCATGACTTTTCTTATAGCTGCAAAACCAAAACAACAGCAACAACAAAAACAAAAACAAACAAACAAACAAACTTCCAGAGGCAACATTGCTGAAGTTTGTACTGAGCTATGGTTCTTCTGAGACCATTCAGGAGGGTGTAGCAGGTCTGTCTCCAATAGGTGTTTGAGAGCAGAGCTCTGCAGAAGGCAACAGAGCTGGGATGGGGTGGTAGCGCAACCACAGCTGGAAAGGGGACAAACTCTGATAGAAGGAAAGATGCTGTCTCTGAACTAACTCTTTTACTAGGGGGGATCAGAGGAACCGCAGGAAGAAACAACAAAGATCGAGCATAAACACAGGGCGTGATTAATTTTGATGAGTCCTATCCCCTGACTGCAGAAAATCAATACATGTTAGCCTCAAATATGGAAGAAGCAACGTTCTGGCAGATGCCTCTGAAAAGCCGATTGCTCCAACGCGCCCTGATTCACAAGGGCAGCGATGGGAGGGCTACAGCAGTAAACCTGCCCATGGCTTATCTGCCTTTCTTGGGCAATATATCTTTTCAAATCAGCATCTAGTGAAAATAAACAGGGCCTAAACAAACCAGCCTCCAGATGAAACTGCTAAGGCAATAGGCAGCTGCCCTAAGAAACAGAGCAGGGGTTTGTTTCTGGTGAGTGCTAAGGAGCGACCAGCCTGCAGCACAGCTAACTAAGAGGCTGCAAAGACCCTTAGGCTCCCACACAGGGTCCAGGAAGCTTTGCATCACAGTTGTAGTTCGTGAAGTTTTACAGTTGATTTATGGTACTGATTTCAGAACTCTTTTGTAAGTGTACAGGACTTTTCCTATAACCACAGATTGAGGAGAGANGATCTTCTCAATTTTATTTTAAACGTATGGCTGGTATTCCTGTGGGTAAACCACCTAAAAATTAGTTCCAGAACAGACACGTTAATGGAGACTGAAGTAACTAAACCATAAAGTACAGCTGATGAAATCTTGGCAGCAAATTGAGAAAAAAAAAAAAGTGAATTCCCACCTTATGACTAAATGTCATTACCATTTTATGACCATTATTACCTGTTTGCTTCAGTTTTTTAAGTTTTAAGCATCTCTTACATTCTGGAGATGAATGTGTTATTGCCTACAGTCATAACATCCAGAAAGGTTTCTTTGGCTAAGACAGGATTGGCCATCAGCTTGATGTCTGAATGGGGCATTCTCAGGCACCTGTGGGTGACTCTGCTGAGCCCCCATGGAGCAGCACAGCACTCCAGCTTGGCAGCACTGTTTCTGAGCTCAGCTCCAGTGCCCTGTTTTCCCATGTGGCAGAAAGCTGACAGGCACTTGCTCACACCCACTAAAGATTCCAGGAGGCATTTTATAGCTGAGTGAGTTATAGATGCCTATATTCTGTTTTCCTGAGGGAAGCTGCTCTGATGCTGAGTTTTATACTCATCACAGTGTTCATTGCAAAAGGTATCTTCACTTACTTCCCAAGCTGTTTTGAGGAGCATCTGCTGTTTCAGGCAGGCTATCACTGATTTCTGTAGAAGGGAACAATTCCTACATAGGATTTACGCAAGACAGCGGCAGGCAGAGCATTGAGGGACAGGCTTAATCTTCAGCTGTGCTCCAGCTGATATCAAAGAGCTTTTATATTTAATAAGTTTCAAACACAATGATCACAGAGGACAGAAAAAATACAGTAGAACCAAACTATCCTCCAGGGTGAGATGAAACAGAAAATTAAGACCACAAGATTTCTTAAATGAGTGGAAGTCCACATCCAATAATAATGAAGAATCATTAAAACAAATCATCCTGCTGTTCCAGAAGGATACTTTATCTAAATGTGATGTCAGGCAAAACCTGCTGGAGCTCTGATGCGGGGTAGGTATATGTCAGAAAACAGACAAATGAGTAAGTACCCTGAGAGAGGACTTCTCCCCAAACCTTCTTTTCCTCTCTTTCTTTCATCCAGGAACTCCAAACATAACAAACCCCTCTCCAGAGAGCCTTTCTGTGCTCTGCATCTCTGCTCACCCACCTGGCCTTCCACATCAATCACAAAATGCTTCAGCTGCAGTGATCAAAAATATTCCCTTTCCTGCCCGACTGGGGGAATGCTGCTCCCAAAGCCCGCTGGGGTCTGTTTCTGTCCCCTAACACAAGGACTGTTTTAATTTTAGACCCAAGCTGTCCTTAACTATAAACATCAGAAATATCTCTTTTTAGAGTTTTAACCAATCCAGAACAAAACTCTCAGCTGGAGAACACTCTTCCTTTTGTCTGTTGCACATCTTTTTGCTACACTTTCCCAGTGCCATGCAGAGGGCAACCTCTCCACATGGAATAGGCCACCTTCTTGATCTTGAGGTCTGTTGAACCCAGATAAGATGGCTTCATCCTGTCCCACAGCTAGCTGGCAAAATACAAGCTTGAAAGTTCCTATATCTCCTCCTGGTCCCTGTATATATAAATATCAAGTGGTTTGTGTCACCATGATGGATCTTTACTGCTCTTTTTCATCCACAGTGTTATTATCCCCACCATCAAAGCCTGCCCATTCTTTTCTCTCAGTGCTACTTCTATTTTATCAAGACAGAGCCCTTAGGAGCATTCCCCTCCACTATCAAAGGCCATAATAAATTCCCTTTCCTCGTATTTCCCTCTAAACATTACTGCTTTTTGCAGAGTTAAAGCAGGGCTTCCCTTCTCCTCCAGTTTTGTCCTTTATCAGCCTCAACTGTTACTGACACTCACTGTTGATCTCATATGACCGGTTGCCAATATATTCCTGCTCACCTAGAAAGACAGTGTCTCTCCCAGCTCCCTGAGAGACTGAAACAGAGAGAGCATTTAACACACAAAGAACGTTAAGCTGAATGTTTTTGACAGTGCAGTCCTGGAAAAATAAAGGAACAGGAAAGCTTATGTTGATGTCTAAGCAGACATATATAATGCAGCAGTGCAATACTCTGCAAAGCACACGTGCGGAAGACTCTAGGTGAGGAAGTATAGCAGGGCTGTGGAAAATGGAAGCCCTGCAGAAGAGCTCTGGGACTAAGGAACATGACTGCTACCATGGATGATAAATTAAGAGATTACTCAGTGGTCCCTTTCTCCCTTAAGTCGGTACTCACTGGTTTAGACCTCCATAGCCAGCATTATCTTCAAAGACTTAAATTTTCTCACAGGCACAGCAAATGGGGAAGATGAAAACAGCTTGACTTTACCTTTGGCATAAAAATAATAAAAGTAGTGTAAAGAATATGACAGCTACAAGAAGTCTATGACAGTAATTTGAAGAATCTGTGCCCCTGTAAGATGAAGTAAAGTCTCTGGCAGCTGGCAGCCTGATGGAGTTGAGATGATGCAGACACAAGGCTGGGACCTGTAATCCCAAGCAGCCGGGCTATTTTATTGTGCTTATTCACGTGAATACTTGTGAAATCTACAGGAGATCTATGGATTCCTTAGCTGATAATATCTCCTGACTGGCCTCCTTTATCTCTCAACTCCTGGCAAGGAAAAATATCCTAAGTGTTCACGATCAGGTTTCAGACATTTTTCTGACCACTAGCTTCCTTTTTTATCTCTGTGACTCTCCAGAGGCTGTGCTCAGTGACACCTTAGTTTCATGACTTTCATGATAACAACTTATTTTTTTCCCCAGATATCACAGGCATCTTACCCCATCCTTCTTCCCCAGAAATTTCACACAGGAGTTACAGTGCTGGTCACAGATGGAGAGACACATGAAAGAGACCTCTGATATTTTGAAGTAGCCTTAGTGGTTGACCATTCCATGCCCTATAAACCACCCTTCCAAAGTTTTTGCATTTATGCAGCCTTAAAGGAATTGTTTGGGATTTTTGCCTCCTTTCCCTCTGCAGAGAGAGAAAAACAATCATAGAATCATAGAATCACCCTGGCCACTAATGGTCATCTAGTCCACCCCCACTGCAGCAAGCAGGCACATCCTCCACTAGATCAGATTGCCCAAAGCCCTGTTGAGCCCCACCTTGATTATCTACAGGGATAGGGTCTCGACCAACTCCCTGGGCAATTTGTTCCAGTGCTCAACCACCCTCATGGTAAAGAACTTTTTGCTAACATCCAGTCTGAACCTACTTTAATTTAAAGCCATTGCTCCTTGTCCTGTCACTGCAGGTCTTCATAAGCAGTCCTTCTCCAGCCTTCTTGTAGCTATCTTCAGGTACTGTAGGGTTATTGTTAGGTCTTCCCAGAGCTTTCTCTTCTCCAGACTGAACAACCTCAGCTCCCTCAGCCTGTCCTCATAGCAAAAGGCTAGAGAGTCACAAAGTCAGGAACTCTGGAAACTCTGCTGACCATCTTCATGTGCTCCTGCTCTCCAGCACATGTGGCAGATCCAGACCAATTGCAAGGAGGAAATTTGGGTAATTTGACAGATGGCAGTTTGGTGGGGATAAGGAATCTAAGAAAACCAGGGTGTCTTCTTAAAAGATCAGAAAGACATTAAATCCACAGCATACATTTCTTTTGCACCTTATAGTAACCCTGTTGAGAGTTTTGTCTTGTGCTTACGGGAAGCTTAAAATATACTTTGTTCTGGTTCAGAGAAAACAAACAGCTATTTTGCAGATGCAAATAAGCCTTTTAGAGTAGGATTTCTGTTTGGCTTTGCTTTTGATGGAGTTTTCCCCTCTTCCTAGGATGTGGTTCAATTGAACATTTTAATCTCTGTAAAAGAATTGTTATACACTCCTGATCTGAGCATGGTTGGGGAGGAAAAAATGTTCTTTGGGAAATTTGTAAGGACAAGCAACAGTTTCCCAGAAAATTTCATTCATACCCCTCAAAAGTGTGTTGAAATATTCTTCTGCTAATGTAATTGTGCTTGAAACCTTACTTGAATAACCGGGGAAAGGACTAGCATTGGTAGAGGTAGTGAAACTAGAGTGAATGCAGAAAAAAAAAGCAAGATGTAATAAAATTGATAAAAATGTGATTTCTTTTGAATCCAAGTTTGAGCTATTCATATTTCTTAGTTGTATCCTGAATCTATCTACAGCAATGCCTGAATTCTGGTTGTCTTCAAAAGAGTGGCATAAATTTGCCTGAGAGAAATCATCCTTTATTAAAAATTGAAAAAAAATGAAAGGAAGAAAGAAAGAGAAAAAAGATACATTTGATTTATATTGTCATCACATTGAATTCTGTAACACAGGAAACCAAATCTGATATTAAATTAGGTCTTCCTTTCCAAATACAAGATCTTTGGGAGTTATGACAGAGCACTTGAGCACTTTTTTCTAGTGCTGAGGAGATAATAGTAAGCATGTAGACATATGTGCCCAGACCTCACTGAAATAATGATTCAACAACTGACTGGAAAAAGCAAATCTTCAGAGCCCACCATTGTCTTCTTCAGACCTTGCAACATAAAATATAAACCTTGAGAAGACCAAGGAATTACTAAGAGCATCAAGAATGGAAGATGAACATAACTGAGGGTACTGGACATCCTGATAAGGATATTCAGTTGGTATCATCATAGTAGTTTTGTTGACTGGAGAGAAGAACATGGCCCTGAGCAGAGCTATGGAGGTCAGTTTATAATGAAGCACTGATACCCAAATATGCAGTGGTTGTAGGAAGAGACTTTATTCCAGACAAATAACTTGGAATATACTCATTCCAAGCTGGGGGAAAAAAAAAAAATCTCCAGACTTCATCTGTCTTTAAGTCAGTTGGAGGACACTATCCACTGAACTAAGAAAAGAATTCCTGCTGCAGTTAACTCCCTCACCTTCTTAAAATCCTTACAGAGATTTTTATCCTATTTGCTTCCTGAATGCTTCCTCTTAATTTGGTAGTCAAATATTCTTTTCTTCCACAATTGTATTGCTAATTTTTTGTCTCACAATGTCTCTAGGTTTCAGATTTATCAGTCCATTTTAAGGACATAAATCATTGAAGGTGCTTATAGAAATGTCCATTTATCTGGATTATAATGACTGTATGATGGTCAGTGTGCTGTGCTCTTCACCTTTACATTTTGTGTCACTTTTATCTTTGTGTTGGTACATAAAAATACCCTCAGAGTTACTGCTGCCATTTTCAGTGGTGGTTTTCACTGTGATGGCTCATGATTATTCTCTTTATTGTAATAACTTCCTTGAGAAAAAACATCACTTCTTATAAGTAACTGCTTTTGCATACAGAAATTATCTAGTGATGACCTCATGTGAAAAATAAGGGAAAAAAAGCAGCCAGGAGTTTGGAATTAACAAGATGTAGCAAATTTCCTTGCTTGCTGTCCTTTTTGTGCTGTATCCTAAGCCTTGACCCTCACCTTGGCATTTTTATATCTTCCAAATACTCCAGCACTCATGAAGGTTTGCTGCCTTATCTAATCCTGTTGATTTGGATCAGACTACTCACGTGAGTGAAGTTATATATTAATATCAGACTTTGCAGGCTCAAAAACTCTTTGTCCAAGTCTTGTCCTCTCAGCTTTTCTCCTCAACTCATGAATTCCAGTGGTGTTCATTCACACACAAATAAACAAAGCAGGGAACCAAGGGATATTAACTGGACTGAAGCCAGGGCAAGGATGTATTTTTTCCAGTCTGAGGTTCTCAGGTCTGTTCCATTTTTGGTTACGGGTCTCCATTCAGTGGAATTCTTGCCAGGGCTTCCCATGTGTTGCCTGCATTTTATAGCAAGTATGTGAAGCTATGACAAATGTGAGATAGTTGGTTTATCTCTTATGAAGTGTTTTATAATACATTCACAAGAAAAATGCTCATGAATCTTAGTAAAGAATGACACAGAGGGTCTTAATTTTGTCTTGAATCAGTGAGCTTGTAGGTCTAGGAGAGCTGGTTTCACCATGCTGAAAAAGGAAATCCTGTGAAATATATTAAAATCCAGATGCAAGGTGGAGAGTTTTTTAAATTATTTTTTATTATTTTTTATTTTTTTAAAATACTATTATCAGGTTTGCCAAAATACCAGTAAGGTTATGGAACTAATAAACTAAATCCTATGCTCATGTGACCCAATTGCCTCTAGTCTGAAGATAAGTCTGACTTAAGGATTCTAATATATGAAGTGTTTGTACAGTGGATGTGAAATGAGTGTATCTAAGTTTTAAATCACAAGCAAGTGTTATCCATCTGCTAAGTATATTAATGTACTGCATCATGTATACTGTACTTTAATGTGCTTATATTTGATTTAAACTGACAGAAGGCAATTGGTTTGGATATGGGAAAGGGAAAGACTTTTCCAATTTTTTTTTTCTTTTTTTCAAAACAGTGATGTAAATTGTTTTCTGCAGGTTTTTGGTGATTCTGTGTTATTTTGGCAGGTATTATGAGCAGCTCAATGAGAAATACCATACTACCTAACCTGCCAGGGAGCTGAGAAGTGAGGCAAGTAACAGAAGTGCTGGATTCTGGGTTTACCTTATCTTTTACCCATGCAAGTATATGAAAGTTGAGTAAAATCTCTTTTAGGGTGCAAGATGAACTCTAATTGAAAGGCTGGGTTAGCAAGAGAAATGAAGGAAGCAGCAGAATGTAGATACAATCCAAGACTATGTATAATGAATAATATATAAGATCCATCTGAAAGCAGGAACATTTGGAGTAGAAGGTTTTAACTCTATCCTGGAGCATGCATGGCTACTGTTAACCATTCAACCCTGTACCTTTGTAGGTGTTACCTCAGCTCTAACACAGAGCCTCAGACTCAAATTTTTGCTTGTATTTATTCTCTGCATTCTCCTTTTCTTGATCGTGTATGCAAAATGTCTTACAAACTGAATGTGGCTTCTGGTTTCAGCATATGAGAGCTTATTTTTCACGGAGGTGTTTTTGCGTAATTCTATTCACAAGTTTTTGCTGTATCTGCTAAAGAAATCCAGTAGTGGGTTGTGGCTTGGTCAGCCAGAATCCGGCATGCTGTAGACATAAAAATATGGAAAGAACTCCAGACACTAGTCCTGTCTGGTGGAAAATTGTTATCTGCAAACACCATCCACATCTTCAAACACAGATCCACGAAACGCAAACAGTAGCATCTTGTGTCAATATCTTCAGCCTGGTCATGCAGGAGATCTGCTGAAACATGGTGTTTAGAGATTCGAATCTTCAAAGTGAGAGCACTCCCCTCCTAGTGGGGTGCATGACCCCCTCAGGTCTGCATGCACAAGCACTTCAGCAGACCTTATTTAAAGTTCTCTTCCTTTTCTTTTTTTTGCCACTGTTTTAAGTTGGAGTGCTGTGGATCTGCCATTTCTTCTAGTCCACCTGCATGTGTTAATGGCCAGCTCAGTATATCTGGGGTTACAGTTCTTATTTTAAGCTGCTTTATTCCAGCTACCAGATATAAAATTGGCTTTTTAAGCATTTGAATTGCTTTTTAACGTGCATTTGAATGGTGTGTCACCTTAGGTGTGACCAGCAATGTCTGAGATACAGTTCCTGGCTGCAAGTAATTAAACTGCTGCTTGCCCATGTGAAAAGCCATCTGGTTCATTCCTGAACTAGGAGTTTGACATATTAGACCAAGTTGCTCTCTCTAATTGAAAACCTATAAATCTTCACCAATAATATATATACATATATATATATATATATAGTAATGGCTTTTGTTAAGAGAGAGAGGGGAAAAAAAAAATAACTCCACTTCTTTCATTGCATAGATAGCCTTCTCGAAAGTGCTACAGTAATCTGGTTTCAATCTTAGCAATGATCCTAAGTAGATGCCTTCTTGACTCTGGCATCATGGATGCAAAATAAGAAGCAGGCCCACTGCTGGCACCGAACATATGCACGTCCTGGATTCACTTTGCCTCCTGCTTGTGGAAAGCTGGCAAAATCAGCAAGGCCGAGTCTGACACAGTTTTTTTCTGCTGTTTAGTGTGTTTAGATGGGGGTAAGTGTACTGCAAACCTGCTGGTTGTCCACTTGATGGTATCAAGTAACTAAGCACAGGATACAGTTGCCTAATGCTCTCTATTTGAGCAGATGTGATCTGATAATTTTATTGCAGGTGAACCAGCTGTGTTGTATTCCTCACCTACACAAATAACTCCTGTGATAGCTTTAATTAGATTGCTTAATTTAACTTGCTGCTCAGATTTTGTAGTCCAGTGTAGTCTATTCTGGACCAGCCTTGCTGTGAGGTGGATAAATATGCTTCCTCCATTCCATATTTTTTTTCTGTCAGACAGAACAGGACACTGCTAATTTGCATCATGGAAGACTTTCTAGTATCTCTTTCTGTGTGAAAGTGAATTAGGAAAAAACAAACAAACAAACAAACCACAAACCCCCTCAAAAAACCCAAACAACTATTGGACATTATTTATTCTCAAATTTTGTCATTATCAAATAAACCTTTTAACAAACTTTTAGATGAAAGCCTTCCTGGAGCCAAGCTCTGGCAAAAAGGAAAATGTAAATTGAAGCTGGAGCAAGGAGGAAGGCATGGCACTGATCTTTCTGCAGGGTGTTTCCCTTTGCCTGAGGATGTGTGTCAGTATATGCACACACAAGAAATGGATGAGTGTCATCTGTTTTCTGAGGTGAGACCAGGCAGGGCTAATATTTCTCCCAAGTCTAGTTACCCCTTGGGGAAAAAAACCAAACAAACCAAAAAACCAAACCAAAACCAAAAGCAAGCATGAAAACACTTTCTTGGATATTTCAAAGTTGTTCCTGACTGGCATGGGCTTTGATTCTAATTTAGCAGTTTTCTATTTGTCCAATTAGCAGTTTTCTATTTGTCCCAGACAGAAAAATAGTTTCTCATCATGTCTCTTCAGAATAGGAAATATCTAGCATGAGATTTGTTATTCAGTAGGAAAGTGGCTTTGCATTGTGTCCCACAGAAACGTGGTGATCTGGCTCATTTGGAGATCTTTATGATGTGTAAATCTAATACAAGGGAGTTTGTGTCTCAGGCTCTTTCATTTCTGATGTTGGACATGCCTTGTCCAAAACAAATGGTCCCACTGATATATGGGTACACAGTTCTCTGTGCCCTATATGAGATACTGAAGCAACCAGAAGACATTCATATCTGCACTGAGACAAGGAGAGCAGCCAGAAGGTGTCCATCTCTACATTGAGACAAGAAAAGCAGCTAGGGAATGTCCATATGGATGTTTAAACAAGAAGAGCTGATGGATCCTGGGACGAAATTTCACCCCAGCTTATTCGGGACAGCACCCAGCTGAGTACTGTGCAGGCGGCTGGGTATGGGCAGCCATCCTGTCCCAGCAGCTCCTCAGTTTCCCCTTGCATAACCTCAAAATCATATTCCAAGGATTTGCAGCTTGCTTTGCTGCATGTCAGCACGAGGAGGGGTGAATAATGGTGCTAGCTATTAACAGCAGGGGGTAATGTTAAGCGCTGGAGCTGGCGCCGATGGCTCTCAGAGCCTCATGGGCTCGTCAGCCTCTCCAAGGCAGCCTGGGTACCACTCATACCATGCTCAGGGAGACCAGGCTAGGCACCAAATAAGAGCATGTGGGTATTAGTTGTTTTCTTCGGTCAGATTATTCATTCCAAATACCATTTTGTCTTCTTATTGCCCACAGATAGCCAGTGAGCAAGTCTTTGTTTTGAAAAGAGCAGTTGTTATTCACAAGTCCTGATCATAAGGTATGTGCCTCTTGGGGAAATTTGTTTGCAAACTCTCCACTGCAGCTATTAACTGTTTATTGTGAAGAAATTACCACTTAGGGACACGTAACCATGTTTTCTTCTCCATGAATAGAGTTCACAGAAACTTTTTTTTTTTTTAATAAAGGAGAAAGGCAAATTACAAAGAATAAATGACTAGCTATGAACTTCTGGTACAGTTTAGTCAAAGGCTAAGTAATTACAGTGAAACCCACAAAGCTTTTTGGATCCATGTCTTCATGGCAGTTGTGATTGCTTGAATGCTTGGGATACAATAGGTAATAAAACTGCACAAATATGACACCATGAGGAAATTTGATCCATAGTACAAACCAGCATTCTCAGTCTTATCTGAGAAGTGCCATAGCTGGACAAATTTCTTTTTTCATCCCATGAATCTTCATATTCTTTAAGTAGTCAATATTCATGTGACAAGGGTGTGTTATGTGTTCCTTCAGACTCTCATCCTGCTTTGGGACATTTCACTAGTTCGATTAGTTCACTGGGCACAAGCAATGTCACATGAAATACTACACAAGAGATGCATCATGGTAATGCCAAAATGAGAAACAAACCATGACAAGTAAAGGTGGCATTTAGAATATAAGAGGCAGTGGGGAAAGGAGCAGAAACAAACAAGCTTTCTAACTGGCCACACATGTGGTTCTTTGGATGCGGATGCTTTTTGGCCAATGAATACTGGTTGCATGTCTGTAACAGTGAAATACAGGCTAGGGGCTGACCCTCTGGAAAACAGCTCCATGGAGAAGGACCTTGGAGTCATGGTGAACAATAAGTTATCCATGGGACAATAACTTATCCATTGCCCTTACAGCCAAGAAGACCAATGGTGTCCTGGGCTGCGTTAAGAAAATTGTCTCCAGCAGGTCAAAGGATGTTCTCATCCTCCTCTAGTCTGCCCTGATGACACTAAGTTTGGAGTGCTGTGTCCAGTTCTGGGCTCTCCAGTTCAAGACAGACAGTGAAATACAAGAGCAAGTCCAATGGAGGACCACAGAGACCATGGGGAGACTGGAACATCTGTCTTATGAGGAAAGGCTGACAGACTTGAGGCTGTTTAGCCTGTAGAAGAGCAGACTGAGAGGGGTTCTTCCAAATGCTTATGAGTATCTAAAGGGTGGGGGTCAAGAGGATAGGGCTGGGCTCCTTTCAGTGGTTCCCTTTGACAGGACAAGGGGCAACAGGTACAAACTAGAACACAGGAAGTTTCGCTTAAGCATAAGGAAAAACTTTTGTGGAGTCTCCTTGTCTGGAGGCACTTCAAATCCACTTGGACGTGTTTCTGTGGGATTTACTCCAGGTGATCCTGCTATGGCAGGGTGGTTGGACTAGATTCATGACCTCCAGAGATCCTTTCCAGCTGCTACCGTTCGCCGACTCTTTAAGTGAAGCAACTTGGTAAATAACCAGAAAGAAAATTACTTATATTGAATGAAAGTGACCTCCGTGCCGCGGGGACCCCATTCCTGCTGCCCCTTTGGAACCCAGCCCTCTTTACCTGCGCTGGCCGGGTACCGGGGGCTTATTCTCCGCCCTTCGTAAAAACGCTAGGACGGCAAAGCTGCGCCGGTACTTTATGCCCGGACCCGGGGCATGACAGCTCTGCTATAAACCGCCGTAAATCAGCACAGTTCCCCGTAACTTCCCCCGCCAGTCAGGCAGCTTCATGTGACCCCTTCCCCGCTGCCTCCCGCTGGTGGCTGCGCGCTGCCCGGAGCCGCGGCACCTCCAGCCACCCCGGACTCTACCAGCCCGCCGCCCGCTCTCCCTGCACACACCGCACACACCGCGCCCAGCTAATTCCCCAGCCGGCTCCCCAGCCTAGGTGAATACATTATGCTAATGGCGGCGGGGAGGTTGGGCCGGCGGGCGGGGGCTCGGCCGGGCGGCTGGCAGCGGCAGGGGTTCGCCTGCCGGCAGGGGCGACGCGGCTGCCGGCCGCCTGCGGGCTGTCCCCGCCTGGCTGCTGAGCGCCGGGGCAGGCAGGTGGAGGGGGAGCAACAAGTCTGGCAGCGGCAGTGGGGAGGAGGAGAGCGGGAGGCGTGAGGTTGGTGCTGGGGGTGGGGGGGCGAAGCGATTCCCGCCCCGCGCCTGAAAACCTCTCTGACAAGTGGTAAGCCGCTTGCAGAGCACGCTGCGCACTCCCAAAGAAGGGTGGAAGCCGCAGGGGCTCGGCCCGCACCCAACCCTGCTGCCGGTTTTTGGCTGCTCACCTCTTTCTTCCCCCGCTATCCCCCTCCCTCCATCGCCGCAGGGCTGAGTCGCGACCCGCTGCCGGGCGGCGGGGTCGCTTCGCCTTCGAAGTGTGTGAGTGGGTGCCAGGTTTTGCTCCCACTTACAGCGTTTTTCATTATTATTTTAAAAAATATTTTTCTTTTTCTTTTTAATTTATTTTTCCTCCCCTCATACTTTATCGCTATTATTTTTTAAAATTTTTTTTCTTTTTTTTTTTTTTTCCTCCCCGCTGCTTGTAAACTCCTTGCCTCCATGGGAGGCGGAGGAAAGGAGATGCCGGCAGCCGCAGCTGAAGGGTGCCGGAGCACGCCGGGGAAGAGCCGCGGAGCCGCAGGACAGGATGGCAGCGGGAAGCAGGGTTGCAGCGGGCAGCGCTGCCCACGGCGGGCCGGGCCGTGCGGTTCTGCGCTGGCCGCTCTCCTCTCTACGTTGGCGGCTGCCTCCTGCCTCTACCTGGGGGTGCGGACCAGCGACCTCCAAGCGAGGGTCGCGGCCATCGAGGGAACCCGAGGGGGTTTCTCTGCTGCCGCCCCGTTCCCTCCGCTGCCCGGCTTTTCCCTGGAGCAGCTGAACGCAATGATGCAGGAGAAAGTGGAGCGACTTCTCGCCCAGGTGTGCGGGACGGGACTGGGAGGTGGCTGCGCTCAGCCGGGCTGTGTGTGCGCTGGGGACGGGGCGATGGGAAGCAGGCAGAGGAGAGGAGCGGGGCAGCCAGAGCAGCTAGAGCAGCTAGGCGGTTGGGAGGCGGGGGAAAAAAGGGGAAAGGGAGCCTGAATCCTCGGGTTTCTGAGAAGCAGGGCGGAGAGTGCCCCAGGCTGCTAGGGGCGGGAGGACTGGGGAGGCTCGAGAAGACCCTCGCAGGATGCCGCCGATGCTTTTCTCCTTTGTAACTTCCCGCTGTGCCCGAGCCTCAGTCGCTGCGTTACTCAACCGTGCATGGAAGAAACAGACATACGAACCCACTAAAACCCGCAGAAAACCCCAAATAACCCCACTCCCCTCCAAACACAACCCCCCAAAACGCCCAAACCCCGAAAATCCAAAAAGACAAACAAAAAATCCCCTCCAACTACAGAAACCCCCACAACAACAACTGAACCTCGCCCCCCCAAAAAAACCCAAACCCAACCAACCAACCCCCAAACCAGAAAAACCCAAACCAAAACAACAAAACCCAAAACAACGAACCAACCAAAAACTACAACTGAGGAAGAAACGTAAAAAAAAAAAAAAAAAAAAATCCAAACAAACAATCGTAACAAAAAAACCCTAAAACACACACACACACATGCACACAAAATTCCACAACTTAACCCACCCCCCAAACAACCGAGGAGGCACTTCTGGGAGAGAGCTGGTGGTGTCAGTTTGTTTTTGTTGTTGTGGGGGTGGAGGACAAGTCAGTGAGACACCTTGGACTGAAGCCAAGTGAAGAAGTCCTCGCTGGTTGCGCAGCCTATAGAATAGCAGTAAATCCCAGTTTGCGTCCGTTGTGGTTGGGAGCGTTGGCTGGGACGCAGTGAGGTAGCTGTGTGAGTGCCCTCAAGTTGCTTCTCTTGCCTACAGAAATCCTACGAGCACTTGGCAAAGCTACGAGTAGCGAGAGAAGCGCCTCCAGAGTGTAACTGCCCACCAGGTAATGGACACAGCTCTGAAATCGTTTCTGTGAGCCTTGTCACTACATGGAGTTTTGGTATCCCATGTTTTTTGAATACCTGTAAGTCAGGTCCAGGAGGTGCATCTTCAGTCAACAGCTGTACCTTAAGTGGGAAAGGTGTAAAACCCAGCATCATCTGTCTCCACTGTGGTACTGCATTGGAATGAATGCTAGTTAAACACCACGGTTAGGCTGGGTGATGCCAAACTTACGAAGAAGTTAATTATGTGCTCTAGCAAGAAGAAATGTATTCTGCCTTAAATGGGATAACACTGAGTCAGGGTGGTGCTTGCTCTGCTTGGGTAGTAGATCAAAAATTCTTAGCAAAAATACCAAACAATTTAGAATGTGGATTGAAATAAGTGGAGAGTCCATTGCAAGTTAGCAGCAATGCGAGCAGGAGGTTTTCAGTCTCATGTCTCTGTAGTTTCGGATGAAAGGAATTCCCCTAGGAGGGGATTGGAGGCGTTATACTGAGGGTTCAAAAGTGAGTGTTCATGCAAACAGGGCATCCGATGAACACATGGGATCCGGTGTTTATACACACACTGCAGTGTTTTCTATGGTTTTCCTGCTGCTTTTTGACTGTCTGATAACTGTCAATACTGCTTTAGCCTTAATAAACTTACTAACAGATATCCAAGTTCAAATGGTGTCTTGGGAACTAAGGAAATAATACCAGTGTTTCTCAGGGTGATGCAGGAATTCCAGCATCCTCTGTGTGATGAAGCACACTGATGCACCGTATGTTTTATGCATTCTGCCACTCTGCATGAAAGAAAAACATCTTTACAGGTGGAATATCGGCTGTCAGCAAGACTTAGGGTGATGATGTTTGCAAATAGGATGTGTGGTAGTCCTGAAGCTGTTCTAGTTTAGGATTTAATGTCTGCTGAACTCATCGGCTTGAAAGGACTACCAAATTTTGGTGTTAAAACTGACTAGAGGTGTTCATGCAGCATTTCGCTGGTGATATAACTGAGAGCAGAATATTTTCTGGCTGGTGTTGGAGTTACCAGGGGCAGCATGAAAAGGACAGTATAAGTGACAAGAACTGTGCATAGAATTGTTCTATGTGCATAGAATTACTCAGAGTGCATAGAATTACTCAGCTTCCATCTAATTTTGATGAAGATTGATTTTGTGCTGTACTATGTGTATTTTTTTCTTTTAAGGCTAACATGAGTATATAGTGCTGATAATATTCTGTTGCTTAACTGCAATAAAAGATTCAAGCTGGGGTAATAAAAGTGAGGGTTGCTTATACGCAGAGGTGTATTCTGTGAGCCTGAAACGTTCAACTTGATGCTAAGCTCTCTGACTTTCCCTTCTCCTTTTAAAATTCATCTGTTACAATGTTTTGTTCCCCCCCCCCCCCCCCCCCCCACTGTTTTCATACTAAAGGTCAGCATCTACTTTCTCACAGCTGGTGGTGTTCATTGCTTTACTTCCCCACTACCACTAGAGCTCCACATTATACCAATTTTTATCTGACCTTTTTTTCTTCAGAAGTGTGTTTTATCCAATAGATAATGAGCAACAGAAATTTTTTTTGCATGCATTGTAAAAATCCTCGCTAGATGAAAGTCAAAATTAAGTGATCTGGGAAATGCTGTCAGGAGAGCAAGAGTCATGATTAGGAAAACTTAGATGAATTGTTACAATACATTAAAAAAAAGAAAGCAGAGAGGACTATCTGGTTTGGAGATTAGAAATGTGATATGGAGCTTTTCACCTCTGGGTAGCTATTTCAGTTTGGAAGCAAGTTTTGTAGTGGCTGAAAGATGCTGCCATGTGATAGCCTTCTTTTGGACAGCTTAAAAGGAGTTGATGCTCTCATGCTTGTTGCCAGTGGACAGGTGTGTACCTCAAAATGGCATCGTCTTGGGAGCCTTGTCTGAGAGAACAAGGGCTGAGTGGCCCCGCCAATCAAGTACTACCCCTTCCTAACATCAAGCACTAGGCAGAGCAGCAGGGGAAAGAACAAATAAATTGCTGTTTCTTCATCTGGCTCACTTTGTTTGTTACAATTCCTTTTCAGCTGGTCGGGATGAGCTTTTATTGTCATCCTTAATGTTGCTATTACAAATATGGACTACTGTGTTCAGAAAGGCATTTGGTTTAATAGGAAAAGTATCACGGAAACTCAGTGGTTTTTCTATTGCCTGCTATTTGTGAAGCCAAAGAGTAAATTGCCTTTTTACCTCCCCACATGGTTCCCTTTTACTGCTTTATTCTGCTCAGCTTCTGCATTTCTTCCCTGGGTTTCTGTAATAATAAAACTCATGTCTATTAGAGATGATTTTGGAAGGTCTTCATGATACAGCGGTGATTTTTGAAACATCCCCGTGCTGTGAGAAAAAGTCTCAGCCAAATGGCCACCAAGGCTGTTTCCATCATCCTGCTCTTTAAAGAGAAATAAAGATTATTTTAAAATAGATTTACACTGTTCTCTTAAAAAAAAAAAAAAAAAAGAAGCTCTGTCTGCAGATGGGAGTGTGAGAATGTGGCCTCGGCTTTAGGATTAACATTATGCATCGAGTGTAGATCTCATTAGCTGGAGATGTTCATCCCCTTGTGACTCTCCATAGTAGGAACTTGCACGTTCAAAGGAAACTGGGTTTGAATGACTTGGATACCTAAGGCAGCCAGATTCACCACTGGCCACAGCTTGCTGAGCTGTCCACATATAGCTCCTCTTAATTCAACAGCATGCTTGAACTTTGTCTAGAGTGAAGTGCAGTCACATTTCTATTCTAGAAACTTTGTTTTAACTAAGTGTGGGTTTGTTTTTCTTTTTCCTAATTGTTATTTTCTATTTTCTTATAAAAGAAATGACACAAGTTTTGATTTTATTTCTGCAGCACTAAAACCAGACGCTAAAGGCTTCATAAACATTTTTAAAATGACAATAGCAGGCATTCTTACTCTTCTTAAAGCAGAGTAATAAAGTTTGGAAAGTAAAAGCTTGCTGACATTCCTCTTAAATTACCTCAGCTCTAGCAAGAGTGCCAGCTTCAATTCCATGCTTGCAACTAGTGTTGCCTTCTGCACATAGGACTGGGGACAAACAGAGGGGCTAAAATTATTTTAAATTTAATAAATAAAGTTTCTGTTTCAAGATTTATTATATATTTTAAATCAATGTTTCTCTGTTGGACAAGATGAACAAAAAAGTAGATAATTATTTCAGGCATTTGGATCATCCTTTAGCTGGTTGTGGTAGCGTGATCAGCTTTTATGAGCACAGTGCTGGATGCTCCTTACCAAATGCTGAGAAGTACACTGTTGTGGAAAGAGTAACATGTGCAGAAAGCACTGGGGTATTCCTAATCCATTAGAGTTTTAAGAAATTCATAGGTTTTTCTAGATTCTTCAGACTTTCTTCTTCCAAAAGCAATCACCTATATACCCTGAATCTGTAGACCTCAACAGAAATGGACATATAGAATCGTAGAATTGTTTTGTTTGGAAAACACCTTTAAGATCACTTTAAGAGTCCAACCATTAGCTAATACTTTCAAGTCTGGTGCTAAACCATATCCCTCAGCATCATGTCTCTGTGTCTTTCAAACTCCTCCAGGAATGGGGATTCAACCACTTTCCTGAGAATCCTGCTCCAATGTTTGAGAACCTTTTGAGTGAATATGTGTTTGCATGTTTTAGTGAATTGATCATAAGGGTCAAGTTTTGACACTTTTTGGTCATGTGCCACGATGGCTGATTCTGTAAGTGGTCCTCACAGTCTACTCTTGAGTCAGATGATGCTGGTGGGACTAGGAGTCTTGTTAGTACAGGAAGTCCAAATCTGGTCAACAGGAGGACTAACAGGTGATTATGTACACTTCTGCATGACCCTTTTGGCCAGTTTTGGGAAGCAATTACTTTTCTTCCCCCCCCCAAAGTTTTTTTAAGTTAATTAGAATATATTAGGTGATAGATTGGACTTGATGATCATGAAGGTATTTTCCAGCCTGGTTAATTCTGTGATTCCATGTGTTTATTTAAGAAAAAAGAAACAACAACCCCAAGCTCTAGTATTACCTAAGTAGGAATGCCTTCATGCTTTACATTTCTTTAATTCTGCATTGACAAAGGGTGGGTTGCATAACTAGTACAATACACTGTGTATGCAAAATTGGTGGGCTTTTTTTCACATGCGAAATGATGGGGTTTGGATTTTTTTTTGGGTGGGCATGTTTGTTCATTTTTTCCCCCCCCATTCTTCTTTTTCTCCCCAAAATATTAGCTAAACTTTGCTGCTGGGTACTTGGCAAAGTTGACCAAATAAACTTATTTTTGTTTTTCTTTTGTGTTGCAGGCAATATTTCCTCCTTTCCTCTTCCTCTTGTAATTTTTCTATTAACTAGTCTGCATTTTCATTCCCCTTGTGTTCAGATACCCGTGCCTTCAAATCTTTTCCAAGCAGGGACACCATCATCATCCTTCTTTCTTAGCCAGCTATTTTGTCCTGGTTTTGTAATCATGTTATTTTGATTCTCTGTTTCAGTTTTTAAGAGTTTTATTGTTTGGCATTGGATGTACCTACTGTTTCACTATGCAATTTGCTGTGATCAGATTCTACAGCTTGTTTCAGTGTAGTTGTGCATATATACAAACCGGTGCAGTCAGGAGATGAAATGCCATAAGCCAAGAGTTTTTTTGGAGGCTAGAGAATACCAGTTGGTCTTATTCTGGCTATAGCATTCTAGTGGGAAAACTGTGTTCTACAGCTCCAGTTCTTCAGTAAGAGGATGTCTGCTATGTGTATTTTGGTAGCAGAGTGGATAGCAAATATAAATATATTTCCTTAGCATCACAGTTCTGGTTTTGTCTTCTTAAACACATAATGTTTGTTGTGATGTGCTGTAGAAGCATGATTTAGGCACTCTTTCTTATTTTCATATGTTCCATCAGAAGTGTTTCCTGGAGCATTTCTATTATTGAGGCTGAAAGAATGGAGAATAAATCAATTTGGGGGATTAAAGGAATCCTGAAATAGATATCAGTAGGGTCTGTCTTTAAAAAAAAAAAAAGAAAAAAAGAAAAAAAAAGATTACAGTGAAGCAGTTCTGTAGAGACTGACAAGGTAAGGAAAAGAGAAGCTGACTTAAGTGTTTACCAGTGGAGAGACCCAAAAGAAAATGCATATAAATACAGAAAGTATCCAAAGTGTTTTTCTCTGTAACTTAAAATTTGAGAGTGTGCTATCTGAACGTAGCTCCCAGCACTACTTATTTCTGCCATGTCTGTATCATCTGTTTGCTGAATGCATTGCTCAGCTCTAATTTTGTAATTTTTCTGACAGGGCTTTGAGTTCCCCTTTCATACCTTCACTGGTCTGATACTTTTCATTTCAGTTCCAAGATAAAGATATTTATTGATGTGCAGCAGCATGCAACCTTCTGGGTAGTGTGTTGTCTTGTTTGGATGACTGATTAGAGATACTGTTTACTCCCCACAGAGTAGCTAAATGTATTTTATTGGCTAAGATGTGACCTTTTTAATTCCCTTCCCTCTGGGTAAGAAGGTGCAGCATGATGAATGAAACATAACGTGGCTGAAAGGAGAGCTGATTGACAGGAGGCTGCACCAGATTTCTGCCTTAAGTAGTATTATTGATGTCAGTGGTGGTGTAACAAAGGTTGATTTGACCACAAGAGTGTTTTTAATAAAAGGTTTGTCTATGACTTGAATTCACATTTATTGAACTTGCACAGTTTTGTCAAACAAGGCATATTAAAAGGAAGGTTTGATTATTTGCATTAGCTGTGCTTTTATTGCAAGATTAATATAAGAACACAGATTATATGTTCTTATATATGTTCTCAGATTTCCCTTTATGTGGCAGCTGTCTATCTTGAACTGCCGAAGTGTCAAAGCAGTTCAAGTCCAGACAGTTTTGTAGTGTGAGAAGCGGACACGCAGCCCACTTCTGGAACAATGCTTTTAGTGTGTGTGTTCTCCCTTCCCTCCCTTCTCTCCCTTCCCTCCCTTCCCTCCCTTCCCTCCCTTCTCTCCCTTCCCTCCCTTCTCTCCCTTCCCTCCCTTCCCTCCCTTCTCTCCCTTTCCTTCCTTCCCTTGAACTATTAAAAAAGACGTAAGAAGGCACAGAATAATGCAAACTGGAAGAAACTTTTCTGTCTTACTTCAAGCTGCAGCTTTAATTGTATAGATAATACACACAACAGTGAAAAAGATGCTGCAGGCTCATTTATATATGTTTTTAGTAACTAGACTTTACTTAACCAGGGCAGTGCCTGCTTAAACTCATCTGCTCATTTTTTTTTTTTCATGAGATTATGTTAAGCAGAAGATGATGTTTGTGAGAGCTTAATAAAAATAAATGTCAGGACAAATGTTCAGAACTGAGTGCCAGACTTTAAAGTGCAAGATTCATATGTACCTTTCATGTAAATACAGCTAATTTTAATCCACACAGACTGGAATAACTTAAGAAATACAGGTCAAGTTGATACCCCAGGAGATCATCTTATTCATGCTTCTGGGCTCTGGAGCAAATGTATCTAGGCCATCACTATCAGGTATTTCCTTCCATGTAGTTCATGACTACAGTGTCTAGTCAGTCATGGCTCAAGAAGTTGTTGGATGTGCCTTGATTCTATGATGAAGAGCAGGAGCCTCACATAAATAGATCCTTCAGTTAAAAATGTGTTGCTCTGTGAGCAGGTAAATGTGTAGTGCAAGAAATTGTCAATGCATAGATGTCTCTCATTGAAAATGATCTACTATTTAAATATTTCTATAGGTTTCCTAGTTTTTAACAGGCAAGATACAATTTCCTTATTTGTAAGGAAAATAAAGGACACGTGCTAAATGGTCTTAAACAGTTCTATGATTCTCCAAATAAACCATTTGTCCCATCCTCCATGTTCATGATGAAAATCTGATCTCCTTGAAACAGCTTTTATCTATGTAGGAAGACAGTCTTGTTTGTGATGAAGGTTATAAAACTGCTTCTCTCTGCAATTTTTTTTTTTTTTTTTGGGTGAGTGGGATGCGGGCAGTGTGTTATATTAAAATTGATTCTCATGTATATATGCAGATCTATGCAGGAACATACATAACAGCAGGCATTTACATGCAGTTGTAATGCATGCATGATTATGGAGAATTGTTTCTTCTTGTGCTTGGAAAGATTTGAAACAGATGATGATGCCTGGAGAGCTTTTTGAAGACAAATGAAGTTATTATCCACCCATGTAAACCTAGAATTATATGTTCTTAGAGTTATCAGAGATGTGATAATGACCCTTTGCAGGGGAAAGAAGCAATAAATGCAATGAAGAAGAGTGTAACAGTGTAATAAGAGAGATGATAAAACTGGGGTGTTTGTCTTTCAGAAGGTTCTGAAAACCAATGCAATGATTGCAGAGACTTCTGCTTAGGCATGCTCAGTCAAGAAACAATATAACTTTTAAGCAATGATAGTTTGTCCTACACCGTCTTAAAAATTGAGCAGGAAATTGTCAAATGTAAAGTTTAGTTTTCTTTAGAATGTGTACAGGTGAATTACATGAGGCCATAGATGGAAGTATACTAAAATCAGTGCTTTTAGTTTAGTCTTGTTAGGTATAGGAATTACCATCTTAGTTTTGGTTGTGCATGAAGTTCATCTTGAATTGTGTTAGGCAAATGTATTAGACAGTATCTTTAATGACTTTTGTATTTTTAAAAAGTGCTTAGGTATTTAAATATAGGTGTTTAGGAATATGGCAGATAGATTTTTTTTTTTCATAGACATTTACCTGAAAAGGAGACTGTACAGGAGATAAAGAGCAACATGAGTTCCTCTAAGTAGGTTCCCCTGCCCTTCTGTGGCTCTTCAACAAGCTCAGCAGAAGAAATGTTGAAGAGAAGCGGCAGCACATCAAACGATCTTTCACTTTGATCTTTGGTCCTCTTCTTAATGTGGTACACAGTATGTTAGCAGTAAGAGGTTTTTGGTAATCTTTTGCACTCTGCCATAACTCAGACATGCAATGGGTTGCCAGTTGAGTCACAGTGACATAGGAAGGAATACAGCTCACTACAGCAGACAAAACCTCCGTAAAGCCAGGTGGCTGATCCACTGCTTTCCGCTGACTGACACAGCTGGCTCGTGCCACTCCAGTACCACTTGAGTCTGTTGGTACTTGGAGATGCTTTCTCTGAGCAGCAAGGATTTGCGGGAGGGAAGTGTTTTGTTTTCTTTTTAAAAAAGTAATGGCAGAACCAATTAGGTCATGAACTTGGCTCTTCCTATCCTTTTCAAGGATACTCCCAGGAGGCTGTGGAGTAAAGGTTGTAAATATCACAGGAGAAAAAAATGTAGAAAACAAGTAGTTTTAAGGTCCTTGAGGTTCTGCCGTGTTCAGTTTATGCTCTCTTAAGAACGTGGCATTTGTTTTGCCTTCCACTTGATATTTTCAATGTCCCTTCTGTGAATATAATAGCACAGAAATAATGCCAGAAGTATGCATTAAAAGTTTAAATTATGAATGAAGCTCCTTCCATAACTATAAACTCATTCTTGGACATTGTGCTCAAGATGATGCTAAAAACCTGCTACTTAAAAGATCTCTTCTAAAAATAAGGGATGGAAGTAGGAGTTGGAAGAGGAGAGGGGGGTAATATGTGGACATGAAGCAGAAAAGGAGTTTTGAATCAGGAAATTGTAGTGAAATTTGGAGTCCTCTTTTATTGAGGTGGTGGTTGCCATTGCAAGGATAGATTTGTGTGTGCATATCTGAAAGCAGAACAACTCACTGCAATTTGCAGGACACTAAATAAACTCTAAAAAATCTGTTTCTGTGATAAAGATTATGTACAGTCTGTAAGAGCAAGAGCATAGTTGGCTACAGGTGGAATCCTAGCTTGTGCTGGTGGCACCAGTCATGTTGCTAGGAAATTATGTAAAGTTTCTTGCATATCAGTGCTTCAGCTGGATGACAGTGGGGTTTTCATGGAGGACTGGAGTGCTGAAAGTCAAAGTGCATGCATCTTAAACTGAGGAGGTATTTCCTTCAGCTGGCACCTCTAATCTCAAGAATATGAGAACCGTCTGCTTGAAGGCACCTCCTCTTCCTCCCCATCCTGTGTCCATACCCTCTGACTAAGTTCCTGTTCTGATTCCCTTGATGTTCTTAGGAGAAGCATGGGGGATGGCTACAGGGGATTAAAAGGATAAACTCCATAGCCTGTATATTAATATTCTCTTCTCCACTCAGAGTTTACATCTGTGTAAGCTCTGATGATACTGCTATGAAAAATACTCTTAAGTGTTGTCCGGAGCGTCTCTGTACTGAATTTTTACATTCTTCTGTTTTTTATCAAGTGTTCCTTTAATATTTGCACCTCCATTACTACTAATACTGCTTACTACCAGTTGAAGGATGGCAAGTATTGAGAACTGTTACTTCAGCTTGATGCAGAAGTGATTAATATCCTGTTGATTTCACACCCTTCACATCTCAGATGGGATAGCTGTCTCAAACTTGCATAAAAAAGCTTCCTGACTCATAATTCAGTCTTTGTGCCAGGAGAAGTGCTCTGTGCATACATACTCAAGTTCAGACCAAAATGAGGTCATTGTTAAGGTGCTACTTCTCGCAGTGCTGAGCTTGAACTTTGCTTTGCTTTGTTCCCTCTTCTGGTGGATACTTGATAGTTGTTTGTGTCAGTTAATAATAAGCAGCTTGAAGAATGGCTTTTGTTGACACTTAGAAATGCAGTCGTGTCACAGTTACTTGCTGTAACTATCTGTGTGCTTATGAAGAAGTCACAGTTCAGTAAGGGTCATCTTGCATATGTTTCCCAAGCAGTTCCTGGGAGTAGGCACACTGAATACTGATGAACCAGAGTGCCTGAAAGACACAGTGGTATGGCACCAGTTTAAAATGAACCAGAGCTTGGACAGCCATTGTCAATACTTACTTAGAGTTGGTGTCTTTGTAAGGGTGACAGCGGTGTTTGGAGAAGGCTGGAAATGTTTCTCTATGTGAAGATGAAGTGTTTTTCCAATGCAGCAAGCATGTAAGTGCACTACATTTCTTTAGTGTGGGGAGACTAATCTGAGTGAAAAGAGATTAGTATTTAGATCTGACAGTCGTGGATTTCACTTTTGGACAGCTTTTCATAATTTCTTAGTCTGAATTTCAAGCCGAGCTGCATCCTAATGTGTGGAAGCAGGAGTTTCTTTTAGCACATTCAGTTAAGAACCAGCACATAAACTGTTGGAATGGCCAGTTAAAAAGAAGCATGAGCCTTGAAAGCTGAAGCACCAGCAGCGAGGGAGGAATACAGCAAGACTGAATTCCTCACTGGTTGTTGGTTTATTTTTTTTTTCGTGTGTGTGTGTTTTTTTTTTTTTTTGTTGTTGGTTTGTTTCTTTATTATTTTTTTTTTCCCTCTCTTAAAATTGATTTGCTGCTACAAGGTGGCCTTTTGATATATTCTAAACAATTCCAGTCTATTTTAGGATAATAAGGAGAAATTAATCTGTTTTCAATGTGTATTATAACAGGAAAATTCTGGAAATAAACCCCCACTCTCATAGCAAGTTGAAAGGAATGAGCTTTAGAGGAAACATGCTTAATGAATTACAGAAGGGGCAGCACAGTAACGGTTATGTATTGTCACTGTGTTTCTTTACAGACTGTAAAGGTGTGGGGTAGAAAGTCTTCATATTTGAGTTCCTCCATCCAATGTAAATACATTAACCGAAGTGTGCCAAAGACAAGTACAAAGTTTTTAATGATCTAGAATAATGTCACTGTCTTGAAGAAGTTTCTTTCTCTCCAGTGCAGTCCTCTCCTTTCCTTTTTAATTTGCTAATCACCTTTTGTGCTCCATTTTGATCAATATGTAATCAGATGGAATCTGTGGAACTGCCATTGCTGGCAGAGTAGAAATTATCAAATACATTTATGGGAAAGTTAAACACTCTTATACTTCAGTTTTTAGTTTGCAGAACCAGCGAATACTGTTTTGAGGACTGTAGATTGTTTGACAGTGGTTAGATAAAGCTACTATAAATCTTTTAGAAGCATTCAAAACATCAGTTTGGAAGGATTTAAAAAAAACAAAACCAAAACCACAACACCAAAAAAAACCCCCTTATATACAGCTGGACCTTAATTTCCTTACCAATATGACTGAATTCTGCATATGCATGTGTTTTTCTACTCACATTTTCATACTTGCACAAGGGGTGATCATTCTGTTCAATTCAGACTGTTCTTTTTAACTCTGTGAATTAACCCTCACATTCCCTGTTTTCCTGATGCTATACTTGGAAAACCACTATGTGCTTAATTCAGATCGTAGAATCATAGAATGGTTTAGGTAGGAGGGGACCTCAAAGATCATCTAGTTCCAACCCCCCGCCATAGGCAGGGACAACTCCCACTAGAACAGGTTGCTCAAGGCTTCATCCAACCTGGCGTTGAACACTTCCAGGAAGGGAGCATCCACAACCTCCCTGAACAACCTGTGTCAGTGTCTCACCACCCTTGCTGTAAAGAACTTCTTCCTAACATTTAGTTTGAATCTCCCCTCTTCCATTACCCGTCATCCTGTTGTTACAAGACCTTGCAAATAGTCCCTCCCCAGCCTTCCTGTAGGCCCCCTTCAGATATTGGAAGGCTACTGTAAGGTCTCCTGGAAGCCTTCTCTTCTCCAGGCTGAAGAGCCCCAACTTTTGTAGCCTGTCTTCATAGGAGAGCTGCTCCAGCCCTCTGAGCATCTTCGTGGTCCTCCTCTGGACCCGCTCCAACACTTCCATGTCCTTCCTGTGCTGGGAGCTCCAGAACTGTACACAGTACTCCAGGTGGGGTCTCATGAGAGCAGAGCAAACGGGAAGAATCCCCTCCCTTGCCCTGCTGGCCACACTGCTCTTGCTGCANTCTTGAAGATGGGTGTTATGTTTGCCCTTCTCCAGTCAGCAGGAACTTCACCAGTCTGCCATCACCTTTCAAATATGATGGGCAGTGGTTTGGCAATTTCATCTGCCAGTTCCCTCAGGACCCGTGGGTGGATCTTGTCAGGCCCCATGGACTTGTGCATGTTCAGATTCCTTAGGAGCTCACAAACATGATCTTCAAATATAGTGGCAGATCTGCCTTCTCCCAGTCCATACTTTTGCCCTCTGGATTTGTACATTGTAGTTGGAGCCCTTGCCGTTAAAGACTGAGGCAAAGAAGTCATTGAACACCTCAGCCTTATCCATATCCTCTGTCAGCAGCTCTCCATTTCCCTTCTGGAAGGGTCCCGCTTTCTTCCTAGTTCTCCTTTTCTCACTAATATACCTTTCTCACTAATATTATTTCAGTATGAAGATCACTTTCTGGGCTGTCAAAATCTGGAATAATCATAGTATCACAGAATAGTTCTAGTTGGAAAAGACTCATAAGGATCATTGAGTCAAACTCCCTGCCCCTCACAGGACTAGCTAAAACTAAACCATGTGACTAAGAGTGTTTTCAAGACACTCCTTGAACTCTGACAGGCTTGATGCCATGATCACTTCCCCAGGGAGTCTGTTTTAGTGACCAACCACCCTGTCACCTAAGAACCTTTTCCTAATGTCCAGTCTGAACTTCACCTGATGCAGCTTCATTCCTTTTCCTCATGTCCTGTCTCTGGTCACCAAAGAGAGGTCAGCACCTTCTCTTTTGCTGCCTCAACTTGAGGAAGTTGTAGACTGCAATAAGGCCATCCTACAGCCTTCTCTTCTTCAAGCTGAACAAATCAAGTGACCTTGGCAGCTCCTGGTAAGTCTTACCCTCAAGACCTTTCATCCTCCTTGTTGGCTTCCTCTGGACGCATTTTAAATAATCTGATGTCTGAAGGCCAGTCCCTTTTAGGGGATGTTCTGTGATAGAATGAGAGGCAATAGACACAACCTGGAAAACAAGAAGTTCAACATGAGAAATAGCTTTGGAACAGGCTGCCCAGAGAGGTTGTGGAGTCTCCTCCTCTATAGACTTTCAAGACCCACCTGGATGCATTCCTGGATGACCTACCCTAGGTGATCCTGCTGTCGCAGAGAGTTTGCACTTGATGATTTCTGGAGTTTCATTCTAACCACAACCATTCTATGATTCTGTTGAGACATCTAAAACCGCACACAATACTTAAGATGAGGCTGGATAGAGTGGGACTGTTACTTCCCTTGGCTGGCAACCCATACTGTGCTTGATGCACTCCAAGACACAGTTTTCTCTTTTGGCTGCCAGGGCACACTGATGACTTATATTCAAGTTGCCATTGACTCAAACCCCCAGATATCTTTCTGTAGGGCTGCTCTACAGCTCTCATCCCTGAATTTGTACATGTAACAAGGATTATTCCATCCCAGGTGGAGAATCTATCACTTGTTTTTGTTAAATTTTGTATTAAAAAATTACAAAATTTATTGCTTTCATAAATATGATACCACCAACCACCATAGTTAGTGATTACCTAACTCTCTAGTCTATCCAGCTTTCTCTGTAAGACCTCTCTACCCTTGAGGGAGTCCACACCTCCTAGTTTAGTATCATTGGCAAACTTTATTGTGCATTCAATTACTGCATCCAGATAATTTCTAAAAAAATGTGTTGACCCCCCTGGGGAACCTCACTGGTAACTGGTTGCCAAGTCATCTAACCCCATTTCCTATAACTGTTTGAGCATGACCCATCAGCCAATTGTTCACCCAGTGTATGAAGGATTTGCCTTCCTAGTATGCTGAACATTTTGTCCTGTGGGATACTGTGAGAAATAGCACCAAAAGCTCTGCTAAAATTGCCAAACTCTACACCTACTGGCTTCCCTTGGTCAGTTAGATGGGTGACTTTGTCATAAAAGAAACTGAGTTGGTTTAACAGGACTTTCTTCTTGTGAACTTGTGACTGTGACTGCATGACAATGACTGCATCATCTATCAAATGTTTTCCAGTAGCTCCTGGAATAACCTTCTCCATAATTTTACCAGGCATTCAAGTGAGACTGACAGGCTCTTCCTTCTCACTCTTCTTGAAAACTGGGACAACATAAGCCAGCTTCCAATCAGCTGGAACCTCTCCAAACTCCCAAGATTGTTGAAATTCGCATTGGAGGTTTATATGCCTCCAGCTGGAGCAGCAAGTGTTGAACAAGTTCAGAGTTGGCTGGGAGTTTATCGTCTCCTCAGTCACAGTCTTCTGGGTCACAGACACAGACTCCAGGGTCCCAGCACCTATCACTAATGTTAAAACCAGACATTAAACATCTCTGCTTTGTCTACATCTCTGTTTGTGGGGTGACTAGCCTCATCAGGTAATGGGCCAATGTTATCCCTTTTCGTTGGCCTTCCACGCTGGCCAGCTTGAATGCTCACTAAGCTTTGGCTGCACATAATTTCTCCCTCCAGTGGCAAATGTCATCTGTTATCCTTCTGTGTTGCCTGTATTTGTTTCCTATGTCTATACATTTTTCCCCTAGAAGATCCCTGCTCATCCAAGCTGGCGTTTCGTCCTGCTTGCTTGACCTCTCACATTTTGGAATTGTCTTCTGCATTTTGAAGAGATGGCTTTTAAAAAGTGACATGTATTCATGGATCTCAGTACCTTCAAAAGAACATTCTCAAGGGACTTACTGATTTCTTTCAGCAGCCTAAAGTCTGCTGTCTTCATATGCAGAGTTGAAGTTTTGCTGGCAGTTTTTCTTCTGTTGCCAATGATTCAAAACTCAAGTACTTCGTGGTTGCTGTGACCAAGACAAGTGCCAATTACCACTTTGCCCATAGGTCCCCTCTGTTTACGAACAACAGATCTAGGAGGATACATTTCATAGTTGGCTTCCTTTGTGCCTTAACCAAGAGGTTATCAGAGTGGAGAGCATCACAGTCTGTGTTGTTAAAGGGAACATCCATACTCAGGAGACAATCCAGTTAATAAAATCTGAGATCAGTGAAGAACAATACACCACAGCAGAGACAAGGTGCCTTGTTTGCTCACTGAGAGTCTTACAAGATAGTCTTTCAAGGCAGTCTGCCAAAATAGCCTGATGAAGAACTAAGGATTGATGAAGTCTTGAGAGGAAAAAGAGTAAAATAGCCTTTGAACATTTTTTTTCATGCAGGTTTTCTTTGGTGCACCTGGGAAAGGTTAGCTCAGGGTGGATTTTCATGTTGTAAAGGTTGTGTCAGCGCTTACTGCTCATCACTGCAGTGATGTCAAGAGGGAAAAAAAAAGGTGACATTTCTGTGAGATGTCTTCTGCTGAAGCACATTTTGTAGACATTATGCACTCATCCAAGATGTCCAAATTCAATGGCTTGAGACAGATTGACTGGGAACTTGAACAATGCCACAAGATGGGATAAGTGATCCTTATTTCTGATCTGTTTCCTAGATGATGTGTATAGGCAAGTAGGCATTGCACACCCTCAGCTTCCCCTGAAAAATGGTGAGCAGGGAGAATGCATGACCTGAATGCTGCCCTCCTTACAGAGGGTATTGTCCTGCTGTATGGAGCTGAAAAGAAAAGAATTTATAGCAGGATGGAAGCTAGTGTGAACTACTAGTAGGTTCTTTCCTAAGCAAGGGAGCGATTGTAACTCTTTCCAGTTCTTCATCACTCTTTTCTTCCCTGGTAGTAATGCTACACGAGCAGATGTGTGGAAATGGTGCACATGCTGGCTGCCTGTGCTGTAGAACTCCTTCTCAAAGCCAACCACACTCTGCATGTTATTTGTCTCTATTAAAGTGTCAAGACTAATGGTCTGTAGTAGAAGCTGATGTTGAAGTCCTAAAGGCACAGGGATGGATCTGATTTATTCCAAAAGCTGTTATCATCCCTTCTTGCTTGATCACGTTGCAATGAATCCTGTATTTCTCCTTGATTTTATTCTTTCTGTACAGCAAGGGACACAACAGCTAGAGCCTGAGTTCTGATCCTTCCTATGGATCAGTATTTTGCTAGAATTGGACTTCATGAATAGTTCCAGATTTCTTTTATTTTATTTTTTCCCTGAAGCATGCCGTTTATGCATTTCACTCAATAGCCTAGGGACCATGTGTTCCCATCACATGTGTGTGTGTCTTGTAAAGTGTGAGACTTCACAGTAAAAAGATTGGTGGAGCACACTATGATTATGTTGCCATTAATCATACTTAGAGATGAACTGTAATTGTTTAACTCAGTTACTAATAATAGCACTTGGGTAGGGATTAGGCCAGCCAATTTTTTTTTCCCAGACTCTGATAAAATTCCTGCTGGTTCTAAAGAACAGTTGTTTTCAAATGAAGACGGGCTTTCCCTCAACTTGTGGGCTTTCTTTCAGGTACTCAAGCATTCTCTCTCTTTGACTGCTTTCGGCATTCTCTACACTGTGCTGCTCGAGATAGCAAAGAGGGTTAGTGACATCTGTTTTGCATAGTGTTCAGACATATCCATCTTTTTGTTCATAGAATCATAGAATTGTTAGGGCTGGAAGGGACATCAAGAATCATCCAGTTCCAGCTCTGCCATGAGCAAGGACACCTCCCACTAGATCAGGTTGCTCAGAGCCTCATCCATCCTGGCCTTAAAAACTTCCATGGATGGGGCCTCCACCACCTCCCTGGGCAACCTGTTCCAGTGTCTCACCACCCTCATGGTGAAGAACTTCTTCCTAACATTCAATATGAATCTATCCACTTCTAGTTTTGCTCCATTTCCCCTAGTCCTATCACTACCTAACATCTTAAAAAGTCCCTCACCAGCTCTCCTGAAGGCCTCCTTCAGATACTGGAAGGCCACAATCAAGTCTACTAGGAGCCTTCCCTCTCCAGACTGCACAGCCCCAATTATTAGGTCACTTTGATTTAAACTCTGTGAAGCTGCTGAAGAAAGTAGCTTGAGGAGGACTTTTTGAGACAGCTAGCCATCACTTTAAAGCCTGAGAAGAATCTGTAGTGAGGATTGGTTCATGGGGGTTCCTTGTCATGGCAAAGGGACAGTTAGTTTTCTCCATTTAAACAGAATATACTATAGCACCAAGACTTTCATTCCCACCAAGTGAGGTTGCATGACTGCTTCGTGATGGGACTATACACATTTTATAGATACAGCAAGTGGGCATTTACTTACTCCTATCCTCCATTCAGCTGCTTTATTGTGAGAATAAACCTGCTCTTTTATGAAGTAAAATAAGGTTCTTGATAAAAACACAGCTTCATGAAGTGTATCATTGTAAACATTGTACCTTCTACAGAGCTGCCCCCCACTTTCTCTCTGAAAACACAATCAAAAAGGCGGCTAAAATTAGTAGTTCCAAATCTCTGTTGTTTTTGTTATGGTAAAATACATTTAAAAATATTTTTTAATTGTGAAATGATTGAAATGAAAAAAAAAAAAAGTTGTTTGTTTGGTTTTTTTTCCATAGAGCAAGTTAATTACATGCTTTTTGGTTAGCAAAGAAGGTACATAAAAAATAATTTCCCTAAAGATGCTGCAAAATTTAAGTACTAATGTATTGACCAGAGACAGGCAGTTCATGACCATTTACATTAATTAAATATACTGCATTTTACCAATCAATTATTTTTGGTTTTTTTTCAGTTGTGTGCAAAATGTAGTCTTATGACACTGGGCATTTTTAGACTCTGAAAAGGCCCTTGCCTTAACTATGGGAGGGGAAATTTGATTTCTTATTCTACTGTCAGCTAAGAACAGCTATAAAATAATGACAGAGAAGTTTAGACTCTTTTTATCCCTACATGACATACTAAGTATGACTTTTTTTTTCTCTCCCAAGCGAAACATGTCTTATTGTAGTCAGTTATAATATTTTATAGAGATAATATATTAATATCACTTTCATATGCTATTCACTGTGTGCATCAGGAATAAGAGTAAATACAGAGTAAATACACAAGGATGATCAGAGGGCTGGAGCACCTCTGCTATGAGGACAGACTGAGAGAGTTGGGGCTGTTCAGTCTAGAGAAGAGGAGGCTCTGAGGTGACCTTATTGTGGCCTTCCGTATCTGAAGGGGGCCTACAGAAAAGCTGGGGAGGAACTTTTTAGGCTATCAGGTAGTGACAGGACTAGGGGGAGTGGAGCAAAGCTGGAGGTGGGGAGATTCAGACT
>WBNM01042858.1:109733-142049 GCA_013399055.1 Ramphastos sulfuratus
GAGAGAGAGTTGCTGCAGAGCCAGTGTAAGCTGCAAACACGTGGCCACTGCAATTCCCAGGTAATGAGCCGCTAAAGGGTGCTGCAGAGAGACAATCTCTGAGGACAGCTGTGTAGAAAGGGCATGGCTTCTAACTCATCCCCCCCTTAAATAGACCACTTCGAAAGTGAAACTGGCCAATAGGCATTTAGCATTCTTGTACTGCCCAACGTATTCAAAACTTCGTGCCTCGTGTGACCACACAGGCACATTGAGGGGCTGCACCAGACACCTGACACCTAGTGCTGAGCTCCCAGCCCCAGGGCTTCGCTTTGCTTAGCTCAATCTACTTCAACTTCCGGACCCTGAACAGAAGGAGGACTGAGAAAGGGTTTAAACCAGCCTGGCAGGATTTATACCTACCAGGACAGGGAGTTACATTACTCTGACAAAAATCTAGAACTTGAAAATAAAAAATATCTTGGGGCCTTATTTGCTAAGAAAGGTGATGGAAAACCAGAGAAAATCTGGCTGAGAATGAACGTTGCTGTTGATTTTTATGAATTGAAACTTTAAAAAAAAAGGCCAAAAAAATCAAAAGCAATGAAGTTCCTACTTTTACAAGAAACTTTTTCATTAGAAGTTTGGTAAATGACTGAGCTACTATTGGCACAAAGGCATCCCTTGGTGCTCTATGGTATTACTCTATGCTTGTGGTCTTATACAGGGTATCAAGGGAGTGGAAGAGGAGAATGCTCAAAATCTTATTATCGCTTTCTAACCTTCTTACAGAATGCATTGCCCGTTTTTTCCAAGTGTGTCCCCTTAAAGTGAGAGGCAAAATTCACCTTAAGGTGAAATTTTGTCTTACTTCCATTAATATGAACACAAAAGTGATTTTTCTTTTTTTTCCCTGGAGACTTGATCATGTATTGCTTGACTTGGTAGAAATATTTTCATCTGATTTGAATAAGAACTAGATGAGATTGCAGTACTTCATAGAATGAAGTTCTTCATAGGATTCTTGAAGTGCACCACCACGGTTATTGAAAAATATTGGCCTTTATTCATTAGTGTCTTGTTGCTGGTTGGACACAGACTAGATCTATAGGAAGCATCTAGGTGATGAATCCAGCATTAGGGTTTTACATAATTAATAGTTGGTGATGAAGTGCTACTCATACTGAAATACTTCACTTTCAAGGGTTATGAATTTGATTTGCGTGGTATACAAGATCTGAGTTATTACTGACCTTGGATTTTCAGTGCGTTGCACTTAATCTGAACCTGAATCTGAATCTGACTTCATAAGCCTGGACTTGTGGTGCTCTACCACAACTGAATCTGTTAGGCTGACCTTGTTTTTGAATTGGAAACTGCATCCAAGCCAGTTGTAGTAGATGGAAGTGACTTTGAAAAAGCTATTTAAATGTTTTCCATACATATGTTTTGTGTGTTTTTTGCTGGTGGTTGTTGTTTCCTCCCCCCGTCCCCGGCTTTCTATCTGGCAGCGTTGTAGCTCATGCTAATAAATGAAAACCAAAGCTGTATTCAGTGTTAAGTTCCCTTCTCTCTGCTTCCCACCAGGAATCACTATCAATAACAAAGCTTTTGAGGTAACTCTTCCGGTGAATTAGGAGGAAAAACCTGCCTATTGCTTTTGAGTTATTTGATTTCTAGGAAGATTCTTCGTTGTGTGTGGAGGTGGCTGTTGGGATGTAAGGATATATTAGAATCACAGAAGTGTAGGGGTTAGAAGTGACCTTTGGAATTCGTCTAGTCCAATCTACCTGTCAAAGCAGAATCACCTAGAGTAAATTACATAGGCACACATCCAGAAGTGCCTTGAAAGTCTCTAGTGAAGGAGACTTCATAAGCTCTCTGGGCAGCCTGTTCCTGTGCTCTGTCACCCTTACCATAAAGAAGTTTTTCCTGATGTTGGAGTGAAACTTCCTGTGTTTCAGTTTGTGCCTCTCATCCTATCACAGGATGCCACTGAAATAAGATTGGCCATCCATCCTTCAGATATTTGTAAACTTTAATAAGACCCCCTCTCAGTCTTCTCCTCTCCAGGGTAAACAGTTCCAAATCTCTCAGCCTCTCCTCATAAGACAAATGATCCAGTCCCTCAACCGTCCTTGTAGCCCTCAGTTGGACTCTCTAGTATTTCCCTGTCTCTGGGGAGCCCAAAGGTGGATGCAGGATTGCAGACTGGCTGGAGTATACTCCAGTACAGGCTGGAAAGAAAGCCTTGGTTAGTAAGGTGAGACATTGCCAAGTTACTTCTTGCCCATTAAAATAATGATTGGACTGCATTTTCTAGAAAGAAGATGCAAGTTTCCCAGGTATATGGACGTCGCTGTTGGCTGGATGTGTTAGTAGGGTAGGTATTGCATTTATATGAGGTGTTAGGTCCTTAGCTACTTGTTTGCATGGACAGTTAGGTTGGTGTGCTCTTGGCCATACATGCACACTTATAGCTCTCCTTCTGAAATTTCTAGCTTTAAGAATTTAGATTAACACTTAACTCTCCAGTTGTCACATCCAAATGTACAGATTTTCCCTGTCTGCCATTAGCCTTGAAGGAAAAAAACCCAACCCATCCCCAAAACAACAATCACCACCAATCAAAAAACTCAAATCCAAAAGTCTTGTGTGAGAAATGTAGCCTAGATTGTCATTTATTGCAGATGTCTATCAAAGTTAGATTTTTATTTATTTGTTTGTTTATTTTTTCTGCTTAAGTAAATAAAAAACTAGCAGGTTGGGTCTGCGTGATCCTTTATTGTCCACTGGATTTCTTAAATTCTTCCAAACACCTAGAACTGGAACTTTATTTTGTGTCAAAATTTCTAATGCATTTTTTTCTGGAGGTCTGATGGGTTCTTGTGAGCAAATCGTGACAGTGAGTTACTCTCTATTTTATGATAATATTGTGGATGTTTACAGTTAGCTAATAAAAGAAGTTACTTTAAAATTTATTTTCTTTATGCCAATAGTACTTCAAAAACTGTTTTCCCCCTCTTTTCAGGAATTCTTTTTTGCCCATGGTATAGTACCAAAAATAGAGCATACCCTGTCCTTACCTCAAACCTTTCACTTTTACACACCATGTTCTCACTAGAATAATTCATGCCATGATTTGCATATTTTAACTTATCTATGCATTCTTTTCAGTTGTCCAGTGATGTGGGTTTGGGAGTCATCCAGCACTGCTTTGAGTGTTGCTTTAGGAAGTGAGCTAGTGAGAAATGTTTTGATTACACATTTAAGGAATGAAATTGAAAAGCATTTTGTCTTTCAGTCTTCCTCCATTGCTTTCTGTATGTTTTAGCTTGTATAAGAGCCTGGAAGAACCCACAGGTGTATTTAGAGGGGAGAACCAGAATTTGAATGTCTCACAATCAAAAAGTTTGCAAGAATCCTGATGTGGAGGAATAATCTGGAAAAACAGGGTATAGTTGAGTAAGGTTGAGTACAGAATTCTTTGGGTGTAAATTAGCTTGCTGCAAATGCATTGGTAAAGTGGCTGCCCTGAAGAAACTTCTGGGGTTTACAGTCAATTGCAAGCTGAGCATAAGCGAAATGTTAAGCTCTCAAGAGAAATGACAAGCAACATGTAGGTACATCAACATAGGCTCTGTCAGTATGCAATGGTTCTTCTACTCTGAGTTGGTAAGGTATTGTTTGCAGGATTTTGCCCAGTTGTAGGAAGCATTTAAGTGAAAACATTGCTCAGATGAGGGGAGTCCTGAGTGCAGCTACAACAGCCATCAGAAGGAACTCTGTAGTTACAGGAGTTTGAGAACCGGAGTGGTTTAGATGAGCAGATACAACTGAGGGGAGGAATAAGTTTTCAATGACCTAAAAGTCAACTGAAAAAACAAAACAAAACCCAAAACCAACAAAGTAAAACATAACTAACAAACCAAAACAGCACCAATCAATACCCAGCCACAAAAAACACTTGAACCAAACTGACCTAAAACCCCTGAAAGCAAAACGACCCCCCCCCACAAACCGAAAAACAACCAACAACCCTCTCCTCCCCCAAACCAACCCAAACAACAACAAAATACCCCACCCCACACAAAACCCAAACAAAAACCCAAGACCAACCAAAAAGCCCCAACAAAACAGCAACATCTCCCAAAACAGAAGGAAAAGTAAGCTATGTGCTTATTTCTTGTTTTCTCTGCAGAAGGCCATGTCAATGGTGTAACTGGTTCTATTTGGTTCTAGCATCTCCACCATAAGATGTTTTTAAGAACAGGCTTGTAAATATCACTCCTGACTGATAACTTTTGCCTTGACTTTGTGGAAGTCATCTAGGTGGTCTCTGGAATTTGCCTTTAGTGTTACTTCTGGAGCCAGGTTGGATAGGACCTTGATCAGCCTGCTCTAGTGGAAGGTGTTTCTGCCCATGGCAGAGGAATTGTAACTGAATGATCCTTAAGGTTCCCTCCAACCCAATCTATTCTCAGTTGCTCAACTGTTAAACACCTTGCAAGTTAAACACTGATGCATTGCTTGTGGCAGATACTGCTTCATCAGTTCCTCTCATAGATATTATGTTGTGGAACTCTAGGATTTGTCTGCTAATACCTATACGCTTGAATTCAAATTAAGATAGGCTGCCTGTAGCTGTAGGTAACATTGATATCAGAAATGTATATTTTTTTTCTTCTCCTAAGATCAGAAATGAGAAGCACAGCTCAGAAGCTGGAGCTAAGAAATGTTGCTTGCATATGAGAGAAAGGTGCTGAGATGGTAAGAGAGTGGCAGTACTCTCTTCTATGTAACAACGTAAAACTGGAGAATGGCAGCACTGAAGTACTGCAGTTGGGTGATTTTATCTCAAGAATTTCGTAGCTTTTAAGGTCAAAAGGTAATTTTCAAAATTGTCAGTATTAAATGAGCTCTGCTGCTAAGGCAGTTTGGTTTGGAGGAGAGGGAAGTGCTTTTTGGATGTATACTTGTTTTTTAGCACAGTGACACAGCTAGACCTGTTTGGTGTTTTAACTTGTATGTGGAGTGGTTTTTGGTAAGAATTTTGATTCTGGTTTCAGCGAGGTTCTGTTTATCTTTGATGTTTTTGGTGATTTGGCTCTGGCTGGGGACCAATTGTCCACCAAAGATTCTCTCAGGTGGACAGGAGAAAGGGGAAAATAAAATAAAAAGCCTGTAATAAGATAGAAGCTATTTTAATAATTGAAAGCAAAAGCAGCACAAGGAAGCAATAGCAAACAAAGATATTATTCTCTACTTCCGATCAAGTGGGATGATGTTTTGGTCATTCCTGGGAAGCAAGCCTTGAATATGCATAACGATTACTCTGGAGATCAGACACCATCAACAGATGTNCACTACAAAGCACAGCACAAGAAAGATGTTCTGGGAAGAATGAATTCCGGCTTAGCCAAACCTAATACAAGACAAGCAAGTGTGGCTTTACTAAGTGCCTGGTAGTCTGTCAAGTAAAAAAAGCAAATGTGCTACAAGAGAGGAGAAAGTAAGTTAAGTTTTGTAGTGCTTTTTTCCCCTTATGTGCTGTAGATGAACCAATTTGTTACAGTAGTGCTTGGAGAAACTGTGAAATTATTTTAGAAACAGAAGTGCATCTACAGTACCAGTGATCACAATTTCAGTATGTGCTGTGGCAAAAGGAAAAAAAACAAACAGTAACATGCATTAAGAATTAGGATAGAGTGTATCTTGCAAAATCCAGCAATTCTGAAACTGGCAGGAAATCTGTTAAGGGAGCACTTGGAAAAAATGTCTTTTTACATATACGTATATCTATATACAACCCAGAACATGTTGGCTTGCTGCATTTCTTTATTTCTTCTCCCACAAACCTTCCTTTTTTTTGTTGTTGTTTTGTTTTCAAATTTACTTGAGTAGTAACTCCCTGCAAGATTTAACAGAATCTGAGTCTGATGTGTTTTTTAACTTGCTTCTCTCCATGTCTTCCTTCAACCTTTAAGAAGCTGGTATAGCTAGCTAAATGCTGGGATGGTGGATGAATGCTCCTTAGGTTCAGAAAAAAACCAAGGGCCTCACAGTAAGGGGAGAGTCTATTTGATTTGAGTCAGTTTGATCAAGCTTGGTACTTTCTGTGCCTTTCATGAAAAGAAGGTTGCAGTCAAAACCATAGTGCTGTTGGCATCGGCTCTGTATATATGAGGTGGCAGTAGTAATTAAACAAACATAACTTTAAAGTGTGACTGAATTCTAAAAGCTGACTTGTAAAAATTAACACCTTCACTGGCTGTCTGCTCTGTGTGTGTATGAAGACATGAAGTATAAGTGACAAAAAATGTAATTATTCCTAGTCTTGTCAGCAGCAGGGTGAGCTGGCTACTATTTCTCCCTAGGCATCATCAGAATTGTTGCACAAGTCACAAAGCTAATCAGTCTCACCCATATAAGCTCATGTTGCAGAGGTCTTTGCCAGTGAAAGGATTGATATGTTTTGACTTAAGCAAGCTTTATGGCAATAGTGTAATAATGTGTGTGAACATAAGAATGAGCTCGTTCAGTGTTGTGGATTTCCTTTTAAAATAGATTATAGTGTTGGTGTTTTTCTTAAGAGCATTTGTACGTTTACTGCTGTGTTTCAACCAGCAGCAGATCTGCAGAAGTCCAGACTGGATGCAAATATATCTGAGTGTAAATTAGGAACACAAAACTGAAAAGAAACCTGTCAGCTGTGAATATACAGCAGTTTTTCACCAAAACACCTGCAAGCTCCAGTAACTTGCTTCTTGGAGTGGTGCTGAGGTAGAGATGAAACCTTTTGTGGTGGGGACTTAGAGCTACTATCTGAAATTCTGCTTTAAAATTACTTTCACCTAAAAACCTGTTCAGAGGCAGTTGCTGTCTGCTAAATTGTGCTCTTTGTCAATCAGCAGTCATGTGCATGGCTGCTGTAAGCTCAAGGGATCAGGATGTCACTGCGAACCCAATAAGGACTGTTATGTGCACATATAAAAGGAAGCAATAAGGCCAGTGTTTAACATTACTAGGTGCATCTAGGAGTTTCACTGCCAATCTGCATTTCGAAAGCTCGATGTCAATTTGTAGATTAGCCTTTCAGTTTTGAGAGTTGTCAGAATGTCAGCAAGTTCTTGATGTAGTTTGAGCTTTTGTTGCTGCTAATGATTATGCTGTTGTTATTTCTTCCTGTAAATGAAGGCCTTAAACATGAAAAGAAATTAAGCTTTAAAGGCAGCTTCTGGGACTCCATCCTCAGAGGAGTAAATCCAAGATGGTGGGTGGGTCCTTGCAGGACCCTGCTGTTCCTCTCATGAGTTCGGTGTGCTTTTCAAAGGAAACAACTGTATATATTACACTAATTAGGATATTTTAATAAGAGGAACTGTATTCCCACTAGTACCACTGAATTAAATCTCTGCATGGTAACCTTGGACAAAAGAAGTGCTGTAAATGTTTTAATTACAAGTGGTTTTGTACGTGTACAGGTTTTATAGGGTTCTCTTTATCCCTCTGTTTCTCTTAGGAGTAAGCTTAACATTTCTGCGGGAGAAGGCCTCTGTTTGGCCTCATTAATTTTGCTTTTTGGCCTTTGCACCCCTGTGGTGGTGGGAAACGTTTCTGTAGTCTTTGGGGGATTTGTTAGTGTGAAGGGGAAAAGAGGAAATGTCTTTGTGATCTAGATTAATGCAAATGCGGAGTGTGTGTATGATTATTTCTCTTTTATGGAAGTGCAAAGGTGCATAAAAATTGTGTGAATGTGTCAGCTGGGGACTGTTCCTTGGAAGCAATGTATTCCAGGCTGTCCTTAAGATTAAAGCAATTTAACTTCTTAAATGAGTGATAGAAAGGTGCATCTTAGAACAACACACTCATTATTTTATATGAGCTTAGAAATGTGAGTCTAAAACAACAAACATCTTAGTTATTGAAAATGGTAAGTATTGGTTTTCCTCAAACTAGTTTGAGAGTGTTTTGTAACTGTCGGCAGTTTTAATATGGTTTTGTTTTCTTTTTCTTTTTATATGGAGCAGAATATTGGTGATATTCCATGAATGTTGAATAATGTGGCACTTACCTGATCACTTGAAAGTGAAGCAGTTTCTCACATAATACCTGTGAACAGCCAAGGGAGTTTTCAGATGTTATCAGTAACTTTTTGAGTTAGGAAATCTTGGTTACTTAAACATCTTCGCCATTTCCCAAGAAGAGGACAATTCTCTATTTTCAACAGAGCCCTAAAAAGTTACAGTAATATTGTGTAGCAATTGACATCTGTTGACTGGAAAATTTGTTCCTTTCTGTATATGCTATGTTAAATGCCAAAAATGAAACTGATATGGGAAAAAGCCCTAGCCCATGCAAAAGCACTGTTACAAAACTCAAGAGCTGCTTCACTTGTGACTGTATCACTATGATACTAATCTTCTAATCCTACTAAGTATAGTTGGCAATAAACTGCTAAGAGGAGTTTTGAAGTCCTAGCTCATTGTGAAAGCAGGAATATTGGCTTGCTAGAGAAATGGAGTATTTCTCCATACAGTGCTGAATTGTGCTACCATTTCAAACTCAGTTTACAGTACTGGAAAGTTCTTAGAGTGCCATTTCCTATACGGAAATAGTGATCAAGGAGTGACATATAGGTACAGTCTTATATATAACGCGTTTGTTCTTTCCAGTATTGCCATAGTGCTTAGAAACTCTGCCAGGATCAAGATTTTGTTTCCCTAAATATTGTGTAAACAAAGAAGAGTGTTGGGAGAAGTATCAAGGTTTTGTAGCCTCAGGTATTGTGTGAGAAGGTAGGGGCACTCTCTACTTTGGACAGCTTACAACTGAAGTGAGAGGGAACAGGAAAAGGTAAATTCAGTAACTGGGAGCAATGTAAACAGTGAGGCCGTACCTGTTGTTATAGTGAGCAATCATTTGATCAAATCAGCATCATATGTGCTGTGAAGTTGTTTTATTTGATTACCTTGTCTCATAGCAGGAAAATAGAGGGTTTGTGCTTTTAAGCGAGACCTTAAAGCTTTGCAGGTCTTTGAAAGGTCCTATGAAATGTGAAGGGCATGATGGGGAAAGCCATTTTGAAATACATTGCTTTGAAAGCTAGAAAAAGTGGGCAGACATTTTTTTTGCTGCTTAGGCACCAAGACTGAGGTTTTAGAGATGAGATTAATGCAAATATGGAAAAACTTGAAGGTGAGCATTGATCCATTAGAGAAATGAATGCCAATGAAAATGGAGAGATATTTAGGTATAGGATTCCATACAGGTTCTCCAAGATGGTGTGTACAGACTGTGTTCCTGAGTGACCAGGAATCTATTCATACCTTTGGGGTTGGAAGACATGGAGACAAGACTTGCAATAGAAGGATCAGGATGTCTGGTTTTGGTTGAACATGATGATGAGTTGCCCTTATAACTCAGTGCTCAGTTGAGAAACAAGAGATAGCTAGGCAGATACTAGGTGTTATCACTGGACTCTAAAATTACCTCAAGATGGACTTCTTGATTATGCTATTGAACTGGAAAAGTTAGAGGCTATCAGAAATGCATGGAAACAGATGGTAGTAAGGACCAAAGAAAGAAAACAGTGGCCCCCTCAACCAGCTTGGCTTTAGATGGTATAAATATTTCAGCATCTTTTGAATGGGACCTTGTTCTTCAGCTTTGCCCATAACAGATGAATGCTTTACTTTAATCCAATTTTATGGCTTTGGTCTGCACAAATTTTATGTTTTCATAATACTCGTGTATTTTAACTGGATACAATAAAGCTATTACTTTTGGTATGGTTCTTAAGTCTCCCGAAGTGCTATATGGCAAATAATTTTAATGCAAGCAAGATGCCTTGAATCTTAAATATTGAGAGTGTTGGTTTTCTGAAGCTGCTTCAGAATATGCTTCTCACTGACAATGGGCTTTCTGAAGCTGCTCTGGAATCTGCTTCTCACTGACAATTGAGTAAGACACTAGATGCTAAAATCTAAGTGCAAGCCCTGGCTATGATGATGTGTCATGCATCTTGCCTTTTGAAAACATACACATAAACACAATCTCAAATATTTTGTTACACCAGAACCAAAACATAATATAGTAAGAGCCAAATGTCTATTTTTCATCAAGTATATGAAGAATACACTCACACAGTTATCCTCAGCAGTCTCATGCATGGCTGAAAATTGCTCTTCCATTGGCAATGATACTGTGCCTGTAGTGCAGCCCAATTGTACCAGACTTAATGACAGAAGCATCAAGCCAAGAGCATTTAGTCTAGACTGAGCACTTTGAACTCTGTCATTTCCAAAATATTAGAACTGGTCAATGGTCTGTGAAGACAAACAAAACGTAGCTGCACAGAGAGCATGTATTCTGGTTGTTTAGAGTAGGTAGTGGCATGTAACAGGGCTCTTCTGAAATCAGTAAATCTCAGATCTCTCCAACTTGGTGACATTGCTGAAATTGGAAATGTCAGAAATGTCACCATTTAAGCATGATGCATGAACATGAAAAGTTAATTATTTTATAAAAAAAAGATTTTGCAAATTATCAGAATTGCTTGGAATGATTATGGAGTATTTCTGGTGTTCCAGACCCTAATGAATCATCTGTTTGCTGAATATTCACACATCCTTCATGCAACACAGACAACATAATTTACTCTAAAACAAAGACCCTATGTGAACCTCTGCTACAAAAACAGGCTGAGGAAGCGGGGTTGTTCAGTCTAGAGAAGAGAAGGCTCCAGGGAGACCTAATAATGACCTTCCAGTACTTGAAGCTAGCTACAAGAAGGCTGGAGAGAGACTGTTTTCAAAGGTCTGCAGTGATAGTACAAGGTGCAATGGCTTTGAACTAGAGAAGAGTAGATTTAGATTGGATGTTAGGAACAAGTTCTTTACCATGAGGGTAGTAGGACTTTAGAATGGGTTGCCCAGGGAGGTGGTTGAGGCCCCATCCCTGGACATATTCAAGGTGAGGTTCAGCAGGGCTCTGAGCAACCTGATCTAGTGGAGGATGTCCCTGCTGACTGCAGGGGGGTTGGGCTAGGTGACCTTTGGTGGTCCCTTCCAGCTCCAACCATTCTATGATCACAGACTTCAGAGGCACAGTGGTTCACAGGCTTGTGGCTTCAAACTAGTGTTTTGAGGCCTGAATCTGTAGATCAATTGTAAAAGAAAGATTTGGGTTTGGTTTTCTTGGTTAGTGGGGCTTTTATGGGAGGTGCAAATATGGCTGAGCTTTGGAGTGGAACTGCAGTACTTTTACTCGTTAAACTTGGGTTATAAAGTTCTCAAAGTAGGTGGAATTAAGAGCATTTGAGAAAACTATAAAGAGCTATCCACCCCCTGCAGACTTCAGATCCTGCATTTACTGCAAGCAGTATTAAAAGCCTCTGAAAAGCACTTTTTGTAGGCAGGTGAAGTTGCTGTAAGACCTTTTGTGAAGATGCACATCAGCATGTTGGTTTACTCCTGGCTAGGAAAGAGTCTGACAGTTAAACCTTCTTTGATGGAGAATGCGATTTGATTTCTGAGATGAGTTTTGTGAGAATCTAAGTAAATGTATCTTTCAGCACAACATGGTAGTTGCAGCTGAGATCTGTTTAAACTGAAATTTGAATCTAAACCCTGGGATTTTGGCAAATTAACCCACAATCCCAAACCAGCACAGAATTTCCAAAAAGTGCTACTAGCATTTCATGACACCTGAAGTGTGTGGCAGCTTCTGATAATAAGCTGGGAGAATTTATCTGACTGTTGCTTTACAAGAAGATTTCAACCTGCCCAAGCAAATTGTCTCTAAGATTTATTCTCACTCTATGAGATAAGAAGTTGATGATGACAGTAACATCTTGTGGAAAAAAAAAAAACAACAAAAACAAACAAAACAACAAATGAAGAAAAGCTGAAGGGCAAAGACTGCGTCAAAGACATTTTGTCTTGTCATCTGTGGTGTTCAACATCATTCTGCCTCTTAGCAAATGGTACTCAAAATTTATAGATTCATAGAATGGTTTAGATTGAAAAGAACCTTGATCTTCCAGTTCTACCCACTGTGCCATAGTTGGGGACACTTTTCACTAGACCAGGCTGCTCAAGGCCTCATCCACCCTGGCCTTGAACACCTCCAGGGAGAGGACATCCACAACCTCCCTTGGCAACCTGTTGCAGCGTCTTGCCACCCTCACTGTAAAGAATTTCTTCCTAATATCTGATCTAAACCTACCCTTCTCTAGCTTCAATCCATTGTTCCCCATCCTATTACTACAAGACCTTGTAAAAATTCCCTTCCCAGCCTGCTTGTAGGCCCTCCTCAGGTACTGGAACTCATGATGGCAAGAAAGCTTATTAATCACAATGATAAGGAGGTTTAAGAGGTTTGTTCTGATGTTTAATGTTTTCCTAGGTGTAATGGCAATTCCAGTTCTGGGGTCATCCCGGATTTCTCATACCTCTTGGAATGTCTCTCTCAGAACAATGTGTTTGAGTATGTTCTTTCACAGCTTGTGGGCTTCTTTTGAAGCATCTCAGTGTATTGCAGGAAAATTGGTTGCCTTTTGATTTCACTCTTCAGAAGTTGATAAAAGGTACTGCAAAAGTATCTGACTGCAAGCAAATAAAAGTCTTCACTTTGAGGGTGGCAGGGTGTTGAAACAGGCTGCCCAGAAAGGTTGTGGAATCTACATTTCTGGAGACATTCAAAACCCACTTGGACATATCCCTGTGTGATTTACTCTGTGTGATCCTGCTCTATCAGGTCACTTGAGATAATCTTCAGAGAACCCTTCAAACCCCTACCATTTTGTGATTGTGTGAAAACCTCCTTCAGCTAATTCAGTTATCCTCAAACTGAAGGATGCACTTGGGAGTAGTGTTGCAGTGAACCAGACAAGTTCCATAGGCCTGTGTCATTGATCCCAATTCTGGAACCAACTAGGGAGTAGTGATGCAGCGAACCAGACAAGTTCCATGTAGGACTATGTCACTGATCCCAATTATGGAACTATATAATCTTTTTTTTAAAAGTAGGATGTGGCAGAGATATGTCTCCATGTGTGTTTGTCTGATGTGGCTCCTAAACCTGAGATTGTTTATAGACAAAATTGTTACTTGTGAAGATAAGAAAGAAAACTGGTGTTATTGGCTGCAATTCCACATGGATCTCACAGCCTGTAACACATATCAACAAGCAGGCATTCTGTGTATTGATCTGGTGTCATCACTACCAGTTTGTACCTCTTAGAATATTAATTACAATAATTACCCAGATGCATGGGATTTCCAGGCATCTATTGCTTTTTCATCTCTTGGGGCTTTTTTTCTGAAAGATGATAAAAAGCAGGCAAGCTTGCCTCTGTTCAGCAAAGGTTATTCATAGAAGTCTTTTGACTGGAAAGGAAAAGCTTAAAACTGAACCTTGTATATAACTGTGGGTATGTCTACTCGACATTCAAAGCTTAGAGTGGGAGATTAAACACAATATGTGCTCAGAAATAAAAAATAAAAACAGCTGAACTAAAGAAAACCTTTTTAAAACATTGTGTGTCTGTGTGTGTATATATACATATATTTAAAAAATTGTATAAAATAATAATGTGTGTGTGTGTGTGTGTGTATATATATATATACACATATATATAAAATTTCTTTTTTTCCTTTTCTACATAACTGCTCCTGAGCACTGGCTACAGAACTGCTATTGACTGATGCGATTACAGAACGTCAAAGTGGTCTGATTTTGTTAAAATGCCCAATAATCAAGAGGTGTTAAAACCTTCTGTCTGTGCATGTATGGTTTTTGTGTTGCCTGCCAGCAAAGAATAGTTCTGTTGTTCCACAGAAGTTATGAGAACTTTGGAGGGAAAAAGGAAAAAAATCTACTCCTGGCAGTGTTTCTTTTTGAACAGTGCATCTGTAGTATAAGTGGATTTGCTGTGATTCTTATTGCCTGTACTACTACTATAGTTTTTCTACTGGTTCCAGATGTTAAGATACAAGATGGGGTGGGAAGGAGGGAAAAGTGTAATGGAAAACTTCCACATTTCCATATTACAGACAATTACTGTAATTTAGCAAAGAAAGTATACAGAAGTGCATATGATATTTAAGGGGAATGTAGTTATTTGATTAGATTCCTTGAAGGAATATAGAGTAAAAAAAGATAATTCTGGACTATCCTTATAGACTATAACAGCAACTTGCCTCATATATTTTCATATATATATAAAGAGATAGGCTGTAGGTTGGAAATTGTATTGAAGGTCAGAAATTGTTGTAGCTGGAAATGCGCCTCAGAGGATTCTTGAACTATGGAACCAAGGAGAAATAATGATGACAGTTGCAGTCCTTCCCTCTGCCCCAACTTCTCTTTGTGAAACTCAAGTTCTCTGGATGTGCTACCTGTTTGTATCCAAAGGTTTTGATCTTGGTTACTTGTTGGAGATGTTTTGAAGTTCACTAGAGATTGGCAGAATCGGCTGAATTTTCTGGCGCTAATGAATGTAAGCTTCGGAGCAATTTTAAAGATGCCTTAATGTTCTCTGGGTTGCAGGTGCAGCCCAAAATTTCTCAGCTTTTTTTCTGTAAACCCATAATTGAGTTAGCCACTGAATGGATGTTTGATATCATCAATTAACATTTTGTGTTATTAATTGGCTGAGGGGGAGAAAGTGTCTTTTTGCTTTGTGTAGCTGCAGGGCACTTTAATAGATTCAAAATGCTAAAACAGGACTTGAAAGCATGCTGAATGGCTAGCCCATTTACTTTTTAATTGCATTTCAGACAGAGGGCAAAAGTTTGTCTTTGAATTCAACTGTGTAGCAGCTTTCAAGTTAAGCTTAAAAAAAAAAAAGATTCACTTCACAACTGACAGACTGCAGGAATCTGATCATCATTATTGAGGCAAATGAGAGTGTTTTAGATTACACCACTCTTTCTATTGGGTTTAAAGAGGATAGTGCAAAAAGCAAGGGATGCTATGAAAAAAATTATATAGCAAAGGGTGTATAAGCCTGCAAAAGTTGCTTGCTTAGAAAATGATTTGTCTGTAAGTGGAATGCCTTTTTTTTTTTGTCATGGCTTTTTTTTTTTTTTTTTCTTTTCTTGAAATATCTGTCTTGAGATGTTTCAGTGATCAAACAGACTTTCAAAAGCCTGGCAAATGAAGGAGCTGGATATAGGGTGCCTTTCAGATCAGTTTGAGTGAGATGTTTCCCACCTTGGACAAGAAGAGGGGTCTGTAGGAGACAATGCTTTCATCACTTCAAACACAGATGATTATTCTAAGTATCTCAGGTGGTTTGTGTGCTCTTAAAACTGAGTCTTCAGAAACAAAACATACTTATAAGACTTTCTTTTTAATGATGTGGCATGCAGTAAAATAACTGTAGTTTGTCTTCATTAGCATTCTGTGTGTTAAGCATAAAATTCACTGTATTGACTAACATGACTCTGGGGAATTGCCTTTATACTTTTTGGTTTTACACTTCAAAAGTGATTGGAGTCAAAACTATTTCAGAAAGCAAATTGTTTGTCAGAGTTCTCCCTGGAGAGAAGAAACGGATCTCTTTGTTGCAGGAGGTGGCGTGGGGTTGCAGAGGATATGCAAGATAAAAAACACATCAGAAGTTCTCTTAATATCGCAGATGGGACATTATGTTTGAATGCTTTGAGTACTGTCAAGCAGTCACTTCAAAACATTTTTGATGTTGATGGCAGCATGCATCATAATAAGTATTTAGATGTATGAATTTTCTCTCTGAAACTACGTGCACAAATATTTCTAATCTGAGTAGAGCTTGCATGAGATGGGATGCTTGTGATAGAGGAGGAGGCTGTGAATAACACTCATCTTTGCAAAGGAGCCAGTGGAGCAGGTAGCACCTTTGTTCCACTGCAGCACTGGACTGATAGTGCTGTATTATTGTTCTTGTTTGGCCCAACTGTGAGACAGAGTAATTCTATCAAGCTGTAAGCAGTTTGTGACTTAAATGTCAGTGAGAATGGTTTTCTGAAACCATCAGGGTTCCATCATGTAGGTTTTGTAGGAAATGTTTTTAGGGATGTAGTTAAGGGAAACTGAATTACGTTGGTATGATCAGGCCCTTTATTGTCTCTCTGTAAATTGTAACACTTCAATCCTGATAATGAAAAACATATCTACAAAAAGGACTCCTCATACCATGGCTAATGAATGCGCTTATTTTTTAATGTTTTAAGACAGCTTCTTCAGCTGTCTCTTGCTTGCTTTCTGTATGCTTTGTGAGTGTGGAAAGAAGGGTTACTTCTGCAGCTTGTTGCATAACCTTTCCATCAAAAAGAATTTTCCCAGCCTGTTCCTTGCCCTTACAGAAAATTCTGCTAGAGAGGAAAAACAGAGGCTTCAGCTCTTGAAAAGAAATGGGCATCCTGAACCATGAAGAAATGAAAGTGTTTGAGTCATCAAAGGGTACATAAGACAGTCTCTAAATCACCAGCAAAACAAAGTGATTCTTTGAATCTTGGGGGTTATGGGAGTTCAAATTTCAGGTGTCACTGTTCAGGGTCTCAAGTGGGAAAGTTTTCTGCTTTTAAGAAAGAGGGGGAAAATTTAAACAAAGTTTACACTGTAGTTAGGCTTTAAGGATTGCATTGAATTCCTTTATAAAAGATCATGATGCTTCCATGAAAAGTCAGTGGCTAATATATAGGCTATGTATGTTTGGTAATTGCAAATGTTCTAATTGCTTGGACTTCATTATGAATAAATTAATTGGCATGAAAGTGCAGTGATCAGAAGCATCCAAACAGCACTAAATAGTATTTATTCTAACAATGGTTGAGCACTGAGCTACAATTTTATTAATTTTTTTTTTTTTTTTTCAATGGGAAGAAAGATCGAGGAGAAAATAATTAAGCAGAACAATTGCTCTCCTCTGGTAAATCCTCTGATAAATAATACTGAATTATCAGGCATGTTAATATTTGAGGGCAAGTCTCCACTTTCAGTAAATAAAAACATCCAAAAGCTGAGTAAGTTTTTGGTAAGTAAACAAAAAACTGTTCATTTTGGTTGTGTATTTTGAGATTTTAGTGGGGGTAGTGAAGTGATGAATTCCATGCAAGTGCACATGGGAAAGCAGTTTGTTGCTTGTGAGTATGTTTTGGGCATGAGGAGAATGGAGGTATTTGATATGTTTGCAAGTTGTCTGTGTTTATTTTCATGCTCCGAAAGTTCTCTAAATGACTATATTCTTAGTGTGGTTGTGTGTAGTCTTCTCCTGACTTCTGTAGCAGGAAGAAATGGGAGATTTTTTTGCTTACCTATAAATGTATGTGTTCTTATGGCAGTTACCTTGTAGCCCCTTCTCTTCAGCTTTTTCCCTTTCACCTTCTGCTTTCTAACCTTCTGCTTGCATGCACACTATTATGAAAGGAAGCTCTAGAAACAGGGGCATGCCACTGTGTACTGGTTTTATTTGTTTGTTTATGCTAAAATAAGATGCTGATGAAGCAGAGTTCAGTTTCTGACTGGTTGATGGACTTTTCCTTTTTTTTGACTACGGTTTCAGAATTGAACATCAAGGAAATGAGGTAGGAGGCATCATGTTACCTTGTTCTCACATATAAAAATACCTTAAAAAGATATGGACAGGAATTAAGCAAATGCAATAAGAGACTTTAAGAGGCAGCTGGGAATGGGAGAATGGAGGAAACCTAGAAGTAGAAATCTGGAAAGAAGATAGGAGAGTGATAAAGAGGGTGGCTTGAAGAGATTAGCAGAGGAGGAAAGATAAATCTGAGGACCCCAAAGCTAGACACATTACTCCAGCTGTGATCTCACCACGGCAGATGAGGACAATCAAATACACTGAACTTTCCCAAGCTTTCTGGTGTGGTAAATAACCAATTTCTCCTTACTGTACAATATACTTAGTGTATGCTTATGTAATGTGTTAATAACATTGTTGTTCTCCTGTTCTTCTAGGTATTTATGTGTTTTGATGTAAGGGGGAAATATCACACATGGCATAACTGAAATCCAGTGGATCTGGGTGATTACTTAGTTTCCAATTAATGTATAATCTTAAAAAAAAAAACAACAAAATAAACTGGTTTTAGTTTTGATTGTAAACTGTTACTAAATTTGTGCCTCTGCTTATACAAAAGTGAAGCACTACCTGCTGTAAAAAACAAGCTAGAAACGAGACAAAATCTGCATCCAGCACTAGAAGGGTTATTGATTGGTTATGCTTTGAATTATTGAGCTGTACAGGTGGCACTCTTCTTGGGCTGCTTGTTTACTAGAAAATCAGACTGATGGGATGCCTGACAAGTATTGCAAAGACTAACAGCATCCCACTTCAGATGCTCTGGAATAGTGACATCTCTTTTACAAAATGTGATGTGCTGGAGAGAAAAAGCAAGACTGCTGGTTATGCTCCAGACAAAGTTTGCTGTCTCTGTGTTGGTTTCTAGCTGCAGAGCTGAAACAGCTCAAAGAAGAGGGATGAAAAAATGGAAGGAAATAAATACTTCTTTGTGTTGACATGTGAAGCTTCTTATTTATTTTTGTGAGTTAAGGTACTATGGAAGCACAGTACAATTGTTACAGCAAATAAGACTTATGAGCACAACAGGAACTTAAGCAGATAAATTTAAAATATTGATGTACCTGTCTGAGGGTGAGATCTGAGTTATTGAGGTTTCACTAACACAACTTCAGCAACAGTTTTCAAATGTCTCCTGTGCTGTAAATTAGAAGCTATTTTATTTTAATTAAGACCATCTGGGAGCACAAAGGGGACTGAAGGCTGGGGAAAATGTCAGGGTGAAGGCAATATTTGTCTCTGCTTGTTTTCAAGGGAAAAAGAAGGCTCAAACTGCACCGGGGGTGTTTAGATTGGAGATTAGGAAAAATTTCTTTAGTGGAAGAGTGGTCAGGCATTGGAACAGGCTGCCCAGGAAGGTGTTGGAGTCACCATCCCTGGAAGTGTTCAACAAATGTGTAGACACAGCACTTTAGGACAAGTTTTAATGGGCATTGTGGTGTTGGGTCAATAGTTGAACTCTATGACCTTAGTGATCTTTACCCATTAAAACCATTCTCTGATCCTGTGAAGGAATCTTTCTTTACAGAACAATATGCTGAATATAATGGAATCATTAAATTCTATTTTGTGGTCACTATAAGATGTTAAATATATATATATAGTGTAAGAAAACATAGTAGTCAATTTGATTTGGGGGGAATATTCCATGTATATGTATATTCCTTTTAAATGGTGATTACTTGAAATTGAGATTTCCTTGTAAGCAGTACTGTATAGAATGCACAGGTCAGTGCAAAAACCTACACTTGAAAAAGCATAAAATGACAAAATGAAGTTGGTTCAGATTGAGCCAAAGGTAGTGTTTCGTTTCCCTATGTTTCAAGAGGGTGAGGTGAAAGTGATGCTTCATTTGACATGAAATGGTTTGTCTGACCAGGGACAGAGTGCTTCATTTTGCGTGCTTGTAGTAGATTGAGGATTCCCCCCACATTGAAATTTACCAAACCAGCTCAGAGGGCTTGTAAGTAAGAAAGCTATATTTACAGCAAAGCTAAGTTTACAAGCATATATACACACAATATATTTACAAGTATTTACAACTATATACAATTTAGAAATAATGCAGAAATCCAAACTCTCCTCTTGGACAAAGAAAAAGAAGCCCAGAAGGGGCTCAAAGGCACCCTCTTTCTCTCTCAGACAGAAAACAGTCAGCGAAGCTTACTCATTATCTGCTCAGGTGGCCAAGGTGGCCAATGGCATCCTGGCCTGCATCAGGAATAGTGTGGCCAGCAGGAGCAGGGAGGTCATTCTCCCCCTGTACTCTGCACTGGTTAGGCCACACCTTGAGTACTGTGTCCAGTTCTGGGCCCCTCAATTTAAGAGGGACATTGAGGTGCTTGAGCGTGTCCAGAGAAGGGCAACGAGGCTGGTGAGAGGCCTCGAGCACAAGCCCTATGAGGAGAGGCTGAGGGAGCTGGGATTGTTTAGCCTGGAGAAGAGGAGGCTCAGGGGAGACCTTCTTGTTGTCTACAACTCCCTGAAGGGTGGTTGTGGCCAGGAGGAGGTTGCTTTCTTCTCTCAGGCAACCAGCACCAGAACAAGAGGACACAGTCTCAAGCTGTGCCAGGGGAAGTTTAGGCTTGAGGTGAGGAGAAAGTTCTTCACCGAGAGAGTCATTCGCTACTGGAATGGGCTGCCCGGGGAGGTGGTGGAGTCACTGTCCCTGGAGGTGTTCAAGGCACGTTTGGACGTGGCACTTGGTGCCATGGTCTAGTCTCGAGGTCTGTGGTAGTGGGTTGGACTTGGTGATCTTTGAGGTCTCTTCCAACCTTGGCGATACTGTTATACAGTCAAGGTTAGTGGAAGATATTAGAGAGAAGAGATCCAAAGGCAACAAGCCCTCAGAAGCAAAGAGAACAAATTGTTTATGCTTTGGCTTTTTATCCCTTTTAACAACCCAATGAATGACACAGATTCTATCATTATTTTCTTTTTTACAACCAATACTTTAGTTTCTCTTATTAGGATATTGCAATTAGCCTCAAACCAGCACAGTGCTTCGTGCCCAGGTGCATAAAAAATGGAAGTTTAAACTACTGTGAAGGCATCTCCTTCCCTCTGACAGCTCAAGCTTTATGTTAGCTGTCTGGATGTGCTAGGTGGAACCCAAATTTCCCACGTCCCTGCAGTGCTCTGATTGAACTGTTGGGTAAAGAGGGAACAATTCCAGCCTTGGAGGGAGGTTTTATGGCACTAGCTCTGTTTGTTTTTCCCCAGATGAAATTAGTCTGTGAATTTGACCTGGATTCATTAATCCTTTCAAGTTGGCTGAAACTGCATGTTTGCTGAAGAAAACCCTGCCTACTTGAGCCAAATTGTCTTGGTTGCAAACAGAGGGAAAAAAAGAGAATAGCTCTATGAAATTGTCAGAGCTTTGTAAGATCAGATCCTGCACTGCTGCCATCCCGGTAGGAGGGGGAATTGAATTGGACAGGCTCTTATCTGGACTTGTCTCACAAATTCTCTAGTGTAGCACAGAATGTCTCTAATACTAAAGGCACTGTGCTGTTAAGAGCTAATTTTCTTTATTTAGGTTCAGTAGTTGGCTTATCCTGCTACAGCTGATAACTTCACAGAAGCTTGAGCCTTGATAAGTAGAACAGGAAGTATTTTAAATCCTGTGGATATGAAGGATGATAGCCTTGCTCTGTTCATGTTTAGTAATGGAGAATTTTTGGTTTTAAATACTAATAACACTGAGTTTTCAGTTGTATTCCATGGGGCTGTCTGTGTGCATGTGCACTTAACATGTGACTTTTAAGCTTATTCCCTTTTTTACAGATTATATGCCAGGATCAAATTCTCAGCTAAGAGGGACTGAGATACATCCAGCTTTAGTGGTGCTATGCAGATTTACATGAGCTGAACTTTTGCCTCTCTAATCTCTGGCTATTTAGCTCATGTTCCCCTAATATTCAGTCTAAACTTACCTTTTGATTGATGCTGCCACAAAATCTGCAGGTGTCTTCGGGTGTTTGAATGTGTCAGTTTGATGGGTAGGTAGAAGGTCAGAAGCACTGATGTGCAGATGTGTGGTTTCTGTGAGTGCATACAGCACGTATGTGCGTGTCCCTGGAGCCATGCTGAAAATGAGTCTTTCTGTGACACGGGAAAAGCCTAGAGAGGTAGAGGCTGACCATTACATCACATAACCAGACACATTCATGATGTAATACCTCGTTCCTTTTAGAGTTGTAAAGACCATACATGTTTCTGTTCTTCCCCGTTCATCTGAAATTAATTTATGGACATTCAAAGCCTTTTATGTATAGTCCAGTGCATATTTTCTGCTGCTACATCTATGGGAATCCAAGCTAAATCCACTGAAAGTTTGTGGCAAAAGTAGGAGCAGAGGACTGTTCCCTGGCGCTGCAGTGTACCATTGCTTCCCCTAAGAATGGCATCAGGTGCAGGTGGTGTAATTTTCAAGGGAATCCTAGATGAAGAGAAGGGTGAAGCACCAGAAAAATCACTTAACTGTTACTAGATAGAAGCCAGAATTCCCACTGCCTTTCAGCAGTGCCTTCACTCTGATGGTAGTGCCTGGCTGGTTTTGTAGTTGAGACATTCTATGCTGTTTGCACCTTGTCACAGAGCACTTCTGCCGGTAGTGGTCTGTGCTGGTTCCATTACAACAGTAAGAATGCAGGTAAACTTTTTCCCTTGAGCACCTAGTGTGAGGCACACCACTCTGTATCTGGACACTTACGTATGCAGTTAATTTTAAAGTGTTCCCGTTGACTTCAAAGGGAAAATGTCTCTTTTGATGTATGCTTAGATGCTTAACATTTGGCATCTAAAATTTTTCAAGGGCTACATTGTCATTGACATCTATGAGGTATATATGCATGTAGGAACAAAAGTCCTATCTTCCAGCATCTGCCTACACAGATGCAAGACAGAAGTCAGAGTAGTTAAGTGTGGAAGGATAAAGCGCCAGATTCTTTTACTAGCACTGTTATCTTTTATGGCAATGGGAGCCAAAGTTTCAAAAGTTCTTTTTCAGAAGAGTCAAAAATTCAGGCATGCATTCTTGAGGTTGAAAGCCTACTTGTGCTTTTAGTGCTGAGCTTTTTCAGGAGCAGTCTATCCATACATAAAGGAATGCAATGCTGACAAGCTTAATAAACTTTATCTTAACTGGCCTAAAAGAGGTGATTGGGAAAAGAGGGGGGGGGGNAGAGGGGGGGAAGAAAAAAAAAAAAAAAAAAAAAAGCAGGAACTACTTTTTCCTGACAAATAATTTAGGAAATCCTTCTCATGTGTTGTTTTGTCTGCCGCCGAATGATCTTTTTCCTTCCCTGCCTTTATGTTGCTTTATTTGACTGTATAACACTTGTGCAATAAATTTTTGTTGCAGTGAAGTCCATTTGGCCAAGCCCTGCAAATTCTTGTATGATGCATTCTCTGGAAGGGAGCCCCATTAAATTTAATAAATCAGTTCCTGTATACCTTAGCTACAGCAGAGGAACTGAGACCTGAATAGGGAGTGATGGCTGAAAGGTCATCTTGTTTTGTAGACCTATTTGATATGGCAATACAATGTGACTTCAGCTTTTCATGTCTATTGTACTGAGTGTCTTTTTATCTTATAACTCTTACCCGGTCAGAAAACTCAATGGAAAACAAAAATGTTTAAGCAAAAGTTGAATTGTAGCATAGAAATCTGCTACAAAATGCATGTTGTATAAAGATCAGGCTTAATTGCATCTCATTGTTGAATTAAGTCTTCTAGAACTCTTTTAACTGTTTAATTATGATGCAAGCATTCAGTGCTCATCATAACTCAAGATTGCTACTACACCTCATGATTTGGAGTGAACTGAAAGTACTTTGGAAAATTTTTCTGATGCATTACATACGTATGTGCTGGTGCACTTGTCTTCATTCCAAATATGAAATGGGAGAATGGAGTTCAATTCACACATAATAAATAACAGGAGGAGGTAGAGGAATGTGGCCATAATATATTTTGATATTGACCAGTTCAGTTGAAAGGGATCTACAACAATCATCTAGCCCAACTGCCTGACCAGTTCATGGCTTACCAAGCATTAAAGCATTACCTAAATGCACCCTAAACACTGCCAGGCTTGGGGCATTGACCAGCTCCCTAAAATGCCTGTTTCAGAGTGTGAACATCCTCTCAGTAAAGAAATGTTTCCAAGTCTGAATCTGTCCTGAAGCAGCTTTGAGCTCTTTCCATGTGTTCTGTCACTGGATATCAGCAGAAGAGAGCAGCAGCTCTCTCTCCACATTTCCTTCTCAGGAAGCTGTACAGAGCCATGAGGTCAACTTTCAACTTCCTTGTTTCTGAGCTAGGCAACCCAAAGTCCTCAGCCGCTCCTCACAGGACATGCCTTCCAGCTCTTTCACCTGCTTTGCTGCTTTCTTTTGGATGCATTCAAGGACCTTCACATCCTTCTTAAATTGTGGGGCCTGGAACTGCACACAGTACTCCAGGTGAGGCTGCACTGAGGCTGAATACTGAATACTCTTGAATGGCTGAATATGCTATCTTTGACCCATAGGATGCTGTTTGCCCTCTTGTTGGCTGCCAGGACGCACTGATGTCTCATACTGAGGCTGCTGTAAACCAGCACCACCAGATCCCTTTCTGCAGGGCTACTCTCCAGCCACCCTTCTCCCAACTTATGCTTGTGTCTGGCATTACTCTGTCCTACATGCAGGATCCAGAGTTTGGTCTTGTTAAATTTCATCCCACCCAGTGCTCCAATTTGTTTAGATACCCCTGCAAGGACTCTCATTTCATGAATCAACAACACCTCCCAGTTTACTATCCTCAGCAAACTTGCCAATTGTTCAGTCAGCTCTTTTGTTCATGAGGAAGAACTTTAATTTAAAGGTGATGAAACACTGGAACAGGCTGCCCAGAGAGGTGATGGAGTCTCCATCTCTGGAGGCATTCAAAACCTCTGCCTGGACATGTTCCTGTGAGACCATCTTTAGGTGAACAGGCCTTAGGACTGTGTTGACAGAAATATTAACTAAAGTGGCCCTAGAATTGAGCCTGAAGATCTCTTCTGGTGACTGGCCAACAGCCAGCTGTAGTGCCAAATAACAGGTATTGCTATAGGCATGTTTATTGAACAACTTTGTCAGCTCTGATATTTGCTGTGGGGAAAAAAAAAAAAAAAAAAAAAAAAAAAAAAAAAAGAAAATAACTGAAGAGGTGGTGTTTAAAAAAAAAAAAAAAAAATCAAATCTATAGCTATTGCAGAGTTTAAATTACACCCAAATTCCTAACCTAACAAATGGCAACCTTACCACCTGTGTAGTCTGCCTGCAGGCCATGCTGTAGAATGACTGTAGTATGAGCTGTGAAACATCAGTGTTAGCACTTGTAGCTCTCTGGATACTCTGAAGAAGTAATAACCCAGAGGAGCTGTTTGTGAGGTCTGAGGAAATCATGTGTCTCAATCTACAGTGAGCTCTTTCATGTAAGGAAAGATTTTTTTTTTTTTTTTTTTTTCAGTGTTAGGCTGTTAAGAAGGTACATTTTCTTTTCTAATGGACTATAATATCAAGGGATTACCTGAAACCTTGAAATGAAGAACACAAGAAAAAATTTTGACAGCGTGTTTTCATAATGTACTGTCAGAAGCTATTTGATCTGCTGTTCATCCTTACTTCGGAGACGATTTATGACGATGTGTCCCTCCCAGTTTTTCTGCTGCAGTAATGTTCATCTGAATAGTTACCTCCAGCAAACCAGACTTCATATTCTAATAAATGTATCATGTTTAAAATATTTTTATATGCAACTCTCTGGTTACCAATTCAATAACCAGATATTGTTATCATACTCCCGGGACCATGATAAGAGTTGTAAGTTAAACAGTGTAAGACGTTCTCTTTTCATAATGGGTTTGGATCATAGTGATACAAGCTGCTGTTTTCCTGAATGACAAGAGTAGGTCATATGGTAGCTCTTGCCATGGTTTCATTTGTCTGGATCTAGACTTTTAAGGATCTGAAACAACATCAAGTTACCTTTCTGCCTGGTGAAATTGTGTACCTCTAACGGCATGCAACAGTCTTGGCATTCATTCATTTCATGGCTGTCTGATAGTAGAATCAGAATGACAGAAAAAAACTGTTTTCAGTTCTTTCCTGGGGCTGAGGATATTAAACAGGAAGGATATTAAATGTCATGAGTCAGATTATCACTTAGCACAAACTGGAGTAATGTCACTGAAGTCAAAGCGCTGATTTACACCTGCTGAATGTGTTTCCATAGCCTCAGTACTGTGCAAAAGGACTCCAGTTCATTGCTGTTAGTTCTTAATACGTTTTGATGTGCAGATATTGGCAAGGGGAATTTCTGCTTGACATTAATTCTCTTGAGCAATAACTTGTTTTGAACAATCTCTCTATTGCCAAGAAAGTTGTGATAGTTTAGGACTAACAACCTCTAGAGGCCTTCTGCGGTCGAGGTTTGATGCAAACTGGTTCATTTGGTTCACTTTATAGGATATGAGCAGCTTTTTAGTATCCTCTAACCTTCTGAGTTTATGAAATGTGGAGGTCCAGTGGGCAGGACTGACTTGGCAGAGGCTCTTAAAAACATCTGGGAAGTTACAGCTGTACTGGGAGTTTTAAATCTCAGTTGAAAGTACCTTTCTAGCCTTAGGTTTTCATCAGTCAGGGGACTACACATCTCTTTTTTTGAAAGAAAATCAGATTTAGATGTCTCTTATGTAATTTATTCAAACATTGCACTAAACAGTTTTTTGTTGACCTCCATAGCTGCTTATGGAGGCATCAGGTACAACTGACAAGATGAAAAGTGCATGAAATGCCAAAAGTTTGATTTCTTTGGAAAGACTAATCCCATTTTGAGTGCTTTCAAAACAGTTGCTGGCAATTTTTAATGTATTATTCTACAATGACACCTTTTCTTTTGAAATTCAAACTGTTCAAGAATTGAAGTGCAGAGTACAGTAATAGTTTTTAGATGACTGAAAAATACTAGGTTGATGTTTTTTACTAACTTGTGTCAAATGAAATACCTTGACTTTTTCATTTAGACTAAACTCCAGCTGTGGGTTATAGTATGACTACTTTTGTGTGCCTGGGTTGAATGGGTAGGGCACAGAGGAAGCTTGGGAAAGACAGTGGTGTTCCAGAGGCATAATATGTCTTTGCCCTGCTGCTCTGAGTTGCATCTTAAAGATGTGCAAAGTACTTAAACAAGTTCTAGTTGATGCGTACCCTGCGCTGCAGCTGTGCAACGTGCTACCTTTTTTTTCCTTCACGTAGACACACACACGTCATTCTACAGCAGCAAGATCTGGAGGAAGGTCTTGCTGCAAAATCCAAGTGTTCAGATAAGTCAGACAGGCACAGAAAGAAGGGATGAAGCAATATTCTGCTTTGACAGAGTAGCCAGAACTAATCATAGAATGCATTGGGTTGGAGGGGGACCTTTAGTGGTCATCTTGCTCATCCTTCCTTGCAGATTGCTCAAGGACCGATTGAGTTTGACCTTGAATATCTCCAGGGATGGAACTTCCACCATACCTCTGGGCAACTTAATCCAGTATTTCACTGTCCTCACTGAAAAACTTCTTCCCAATGTCCAACTTAAATGTACCCTGATCTAGTTTAAAAGCATTGCCCTTGGCCAGACAAGGTTGGTTTCACAGCAGGGAGAGGAAATGGCCTCGATTTGAACCAGGAGAGGTTTAGGATGGATATTAGGAAATATTTCTTCCCCAAAAGGGTTGTCAAACATGGGACCAGGCTGCCCAGAGGTGGTGGTGTTTCCATCCCTTGTGTGGTTTAAATCTGTGTAATTGTGGTGCTGCAGGATACGGTTTAATGGTGACCCAGCAGTGCTGGATTAATGGTTGATCATCTGAAAGGTCTCTTCCAACCAAAATAAGTCTATGTTTTTATGAATATGCCATGCTTTCTAAGAGGTTCCTGAATACAAGGCTAAATCAGGTTCTGGGATATATTTTGTAGGTTGTGGCATGTATTGTGTTTAAGGTCCTGTACGTCCTGGTCAAATCCAATGCTTTAGTTTGTGCTTCTGTTGTACACAGTCTCGATTCTCTTCCCTTACACTGGTGTGCGAAGGATGGATTTATAATGTACTGAAGTGCTTGCATCTGTATGAAATACCATGCCTGTCTGAGAGATGTTTGTGAACAATGTGAAGTGACTTCTGTGTACTTCAGATTCTGTTACTGGTAGCTATGGTTTCTTTAATTCACAGTTTAGGTGGTTTCAAAATAGGTTCTCCGTATATCCATAGCTGTATTGAGAGTGGAGTGACTCTTAGAACCACAGAATCATAGAATGGTAGGAGTCGGAAGGGACCTCTACAGATCATCTAGTCTAACCCACCTGCTAACTCAGATGTGTCTAGATAAAGTTGTACAGGAAAACATCCAGGTGGGTTTTGAAAGTCTCATGAGAAGGAGACTCCACACCCTCTCTGGGTAACCGATTCTGTCCTCTAAGTAAAGAAGTTTTTTCCTTATGAGTCATTAGTTGTAATTACTGCATACTGTCCAGAGTTCTGAAGTAGTGTCTAGAGTTGTGAAGAATCTAAGATTCTGGTTGAGGTATTTATTAACCAAGAAGAGATTACACCAGTAACTTCTCTTTTAGTTTTTATGGACAGTCACAAACTTCTCCATACTTTTGGAGAGGATAACCTCCTCACCACAAAAAACCCAATGCAAGCAAGCAAGAACCCCCAAACTCCAAATAAACCAAACCAAAACCCCAACACAAAACACACACCCCAACTAAACCCACCAAAAAAATAGCTTTTTGCATTGATGCTGAGCAGTCTGTTGTACACACCTGATGCATGCATACATGTGTTCTGCTCAGCCTCTGTGCAATTCTGGGCAGAGTGCATGCTCGATACAGGAGAAAAGGAAGGTAGGGTAAGCAGTATGTTAAATCCTGAGAAACCAGTTCCCAAAGGCTGTTGCAGATTTGGCAGAGAGCCGAAAAAGTCAGGAGAGGAAAAACCTGTCATTTGGAGAGACTGAAACAAATTCCTGTTTCAGCACATCATCTTAATTACCCAAAGCTAGAAACCTAAACCCAAAGATCTGAACATCTCCTTGTACTGTATCCTATTCCCCGCACCCTCACGTTTGTACCAAGCTGTTACATCTGTACATGCACGTGGGAGAACACCCGAGAGAGATGAAGATAGGGAATTGCCTCAGGAGACCACAGGACTGAATGCTGGCTCTATTTCTGGAGGGTTTAGCAAGGCCTGTGAAGAGCTGTGAGCTGTTGGGTTCGCTCTCCGTCTTTCTGGACCTCTGTTAACTCAGCAAATCTGAGACATTGGCAGTGTCCTGGAAGCAGAAGGCACATCTGTCTGCGTTCGGATGGCTCCATACCTTCTCTCATTCCAGCAGTCTGCTACTTCCTCTTTGTCATGGAGACTGCAGTTAGCACTTTATTATGACTTTGAAATATTAGAAGGGGGAACCATGATGGATGGTAATGTAGATGCTTGAACTTTGGGGGAACATTCTTTTCACATAGTGGTGGTGCCAGCTGCTTCTTTGACTCTCCCTGATTAATACTATTTTCTCAATGTTTTTTAAAAATGAATTAATGCTGTGAAACCAAGACATCAAGACTATTTTAAGGTTGTTTTAAGCCTAACCAGCAGCAGAATAAGTGGTTGAGTTCAAGTGCTTTATTCAGGAGGGCAGAAGTTTTAAAGTTTGCTTTTACTAGTGATTACCCAACTGGGTAACTGAGTAATATCTATATAATACATTTTTTAAAAAATCATATTTTGTGGCTTTTAACTCTTGCATCTAAAGTGTATTTAAGGGGACCTTCTGAGTGGTATTTTCATAAAGGATGTGATTCCTCAGGCTTCAAATTTGTCAACCTAGAATTTCTTGATTGGGTGCATGCCATTTTGGTTCACAATATATAATGTGCTGTTGTATATATTCTGATACAAGCATCAGAGCTACTAAAATTTAATTTTTTTTTTTTGCCCTTACAGTTCAAATTTCTAGTTTCATTCAAATACGTTAAACAAAAAACCCCACATTTTTATGTAAGATAATTTATTTTTTAAAACCTCAGCTTTTAAAATCAAGTTTGCCTGTAACAAAACAACTTAAGATATGGGCAAGGTGATCTGCTGTAGAATTCTTACTTGAGGTGCTGGAAACTGATTATTTAGCCTTGAAGAGCTGAGAATTATACTGTGGGTGCTTGTACTAAAGAAGTGCTTCTGATGTTTGAAGTACAAAACTTAATGAGAAGCTCTTACAAAAATTGTATAAAACAATTTTTCTCATTAAGAAGGGTCAGGGTGAGAGTGGTGATGAGAGAGTAGTCAGTAGGGTCTAATGAGTTGTGCTTGGTGCTGAAAAATTTGAAAGACATGAAAGGACATCTGATGAATCATAGATCAGAAATAACTTGATATTGTACAGTGATATTTTGATTTTAGGTGCTAATGTCATGTCTAATTTTTTGTAGTGTAACCTTAAACCCTTTAAAAGTGAATTACAATGTGAAAATGCTTTGACGTCAGAGGTGTTAAAATAAGATTTTATGGTGAGACAGCTTTGATAATGCAATGTTGTGTCTGGTGCAATGATATTGTAGCAAGAGAATGTACTGATGCCAGGTAAAGGTTGCTTCAGGCCACAAAGATGATCAGAGGGCTGGAGCAGCTCTCCTATGAGGACAGGCTACAAGAGTTGGGGCTCTTCAGCCTGCAGAAGAGAAGGCTTCCAGGAGACCTTATAGTAGCCTTCCAGTATCTGAAGGGGGCCTACAGGAAGGCTGGGGAGGGACTATTTATAAGATCTTGAAATGACAGGACAAGGGGCAATGGGTTTGAACTGGAAGAGAGAGATTTAGACTAGATGTTAGGAGGAAGTTCTTTCCAGTGAGAGTGGTGAGGCACTGGAACAGGTTGCCCAGGGAGGTTGTGGCTGCTCCCTCCCTGGAGGGGTTCAAGGCCCGGGTGGATGAGGCCTTGAGTGCCCTGTACTAGTGGGAGGTGCCCCTGCCTATGGCAGAGGGTTGGAACTAGATGATCCTTGAGGTCCCTTCCAACCTTACCATTCTATGATTCTACTGATCTGTGGAAATAACAGCTGTAGTTGCAGAAAAATGCAGTCCTTCAATCTGATTCCCAGTAACCATGTGGAAAAATTCCTATAGAATAATGTATCTTAGACTGAGACTACTTCATATATGTAGAAAAAGATCTGCTAGAAATTTCACTGTGCATAGATATCAATGGGATCTGGTTACTGTCCTTACAGTAGTGCATGGTAGTATTATGGTTGAAGAAACTGGATCCCAAGCTTCCAGGACAGTAGATCTTTATAGCTTAATATTGATGACATCAGTTAAGATCCTAGCTCAGGAAAAACAAAACAAACCAAACAAACAAACAAAAACCACCAAAAAACAAAACAAACCAAACCCCAAACAAGCAAAAACCCCCCCACAACATCAAAAAACAAACAACAAAAGAACCCCAAATCCACAGCCCAACCTTCTATGTGGAACTGAATTGTCTTAATCTAAATAATTGCTTTTGGCAAAACTAAATATCAGTGACGTTATTTGAGAAGTGTCTGATGTCTAAATAGTAGTAGTAATAACAACAAAAACTTAGTTTGAAGGGAATAAATGCATACGTTTCCTTGGGAAGACTTGTATTGATAAGGGATCAGCCCAATTTTATTTATTTTCTATTAAAGCTCAGAAAGAGTAGCTATTCAGCAAGACAAATATTTATTAATATAGCCTCTCCTGCAGTTGTTTTGTGTGTAGTACAGATAAAAAAACAAACAAAACAAAACCGCTCCTACATATTGTGACTTAAGAAAAAAAAAAACCACAACAAAAAACCCAAATGCAAACAAACAAAAACCAAACCAATGACAAAATAAACCAAAAGCAACCCCCAAAAAACAAACCAAGTGTGACCATGTTCCAGAATGCTCAAGAAGGCCTTTGATTCTTCAGTCTCATCCTGTCTTTTTTTCCCCTTCCTTTCTCTTACAGACACATAGTGTTTTTCCCATTGGTTCTATGTCTACAGTGCCTGTCAAGTGAACCTTTCATTAGAAGGCTGTTACTTTCCATGCTGAAAAAATTACCACTGTTTATCAACTGGTATAATCATAGAATCATAGAATGGTAAGGTTGGAAGGAGACCTCAAGGATCATCTAGTTCCAACCCCCTGCCATAGGCAGGGACACCTCCCACTAGCACAGGTTACTCAAGACCTCGTCCAACCTGGCTTTGAACACCTCCAGGGAGGGAGCAGCCACAACCTCCCTGGGCAACCTGTTCCAGTGCCTCACCACCCTCACTGGAAAGAGCTTCCTCCTAACATCTAGTCTAAATCTTCCCTCTGCCAGTTTAAACCCATTGCCCCTAGTCCTGTCATTACTAGATCTTATAAATAGTCACTCCCCAGCCTTCCTGTAGGCCCCCTTTCAGATACTGGAAGGCTACTCTAAGGTCTCCTGGAAGCCTTCTCTTCTGCAGGCTGAAGAGCCCCAACTCTTGTAGCCTGTCCTCATAGGAGAGCTGCTGCAGCCCTCTGATCATCTTTGTGGCCCTCCTCTGGACCCACTCCAACAGTTCCATGTCCTTCCTGTGCTGGGGGCACGCAGTACTCCAGATGGGGTCTGATGAGAGCAGAGTAAAGGGGCAGAATCCCCTCCCTTGCCCTGCTGGCCAC
>WBNM01042858.1:142152-157339 GCA_013399055.1 Ramphastos sulfuratus
CCTTCTCCAGTCAGCAGGAACTTCACCAGTCTGCCATGACCTTTCAAATATGATGGACAGTGGTTTGGCAATTTCAGCTGCCAGTTCCCTCAGGACCTGTGGGTGGATCTCGTCAGGCCCCATGGACTTGTGCACGTTCAGATTCCTTAGGAGCTCACTAACGTGATCTTCTACTATAGCAGGCAGATCTGCCTGCTCCCAGTCCTTACTTTTACCCTCTGGAACTTGGCATTGCGATTGGAGCCCTTGCTGTTGAAGACTGAGGCAAAGAAGTCATTGAGCACCTCGGCCTTATCCATATCCTTTGTCAGCAGCTCTCCATTTTTCTTCTGTAAGGGTCCCACATTCTCCCTAGTCCTCCTTTTCTCACTGATGTACCTGAAGAAATTCTTCTTGTTCCCTTTAATGTCCCTGGCCAGATTCAGTTCCAGCCTCGCCTTAGCTTTCCTGACCTGGAATAATGATGTTGTAACATTGAGGAGTTAAGTGGGAAAAGAGCAAAGTTCCTCACACTATTGTGGCATAATTCCTTGATGGTGCCCATATCAAAAAAGGATGTGGTGGAACAACAGAGGTCATAGGAAGAGACGAAAGGCTGAATCTATGGGGTTTCTTTTGTGTAAAGAATGACTGAGAGTCTGTATTGGAAGAGGTGCACACACTACTGTACAATCACAGCTGATCCAGAGAAGGTGACTAGATAATGACAGTTCACTAATTGTGGTAGTTTGGGGGGGGGCAGGTTCCCTTAAGAAAACTACAAAGTCCTGCCCCAGGGGATGGACTTGGTCATCCCAGGATATTGTAATGTTGTTATTCTATTCCACTTTCTGGTATCACAGCTTATAAGGCAGTGCCTGGCTGATATGGTTCTCTTCTCCTCCCTGCCTTTTCTCCCTTCACTTTTTCTCTTTGGGCAAAGCAGAGTCCCTGCTTATCTCATGGCTTTTGTGGGGCAGATGGGTCCTGGCTGGAAGGGAATTGTGAGCTGCGTCATGTAGCCTGCTGAGGCTTTGTAGGGCTAAGCTGGGGAGGGCAGTTCTGGACTACTCTCAGGCCTGCTAGGGGTGGAAAGGGCTGGAGGATTCTAAAAGGTTTTAGTCTCATAGACTTGCCCTAAGTCATATGTGTTCATTTTACTTGATTGCCTCATATATATGCATTCTATTCTATGAATAGAATCTCCCTTTAAACTCCCCATCAGTGTCCAGCGTCTTCATTGTTACTCTCCAAAAGCAGTGAGTGTCATTACTGTCCTCCAGTCCTGAGTAGCTCATGGGCCTGAACTTGGACAGTATGACAAGATGAAGTGACAATCACACAGCTAGCTTGCTCACAGTAAGCAGAGTTAAATGAATTCTGGGCAATGTACGCTTAGTTTGCAGAAGTCCCCACCACAGAAGATGGATGCTTATAGTCTACGTGGCTTCAGGAAGGATCTAGGATCTTTTTGAATTTGAACAAAGTGTTCACATCTGTTAGGCATAAACCTGTGCTTCACAAGATGCCTGAGCTGCAACATCATTGGAATAGCTCTCTGAGAAAATATAATATATGCTACTGTCCTGCAATGACTACTCCACTTTTCATCTCATAAATTATTGTAGTGGCTTGAAATTAGTTAAGTGACTTCAGAATTGCGTGGCAGATTCAAATTTGCCCCAGATTTTTAGAGAAGGTATCTGTAACACTGAAAAAAATCTTCCTAGTAAAATTTGAAAAGCTGCATTCTGCAAATGAGCTGATAAATTTACACTTGATGTGGTGATTTTTCATTGGTATTTGAAGAGCCTTACACAGATGGGTAAGAAATGTTAACACAGGTTGCAGAGTTCCTAAAAGAGCGAAGGATCAAACTTTCAGTTTCTGCCTTGCCTTGTTGACACAGATTGCATAAGATTTACACAATAGATGCAAATGTTGACAAGGATGCCTTAGTTTTGGCTGTGTAGATGTCTCTTTCTCCACTTGAGGCCAGTTTGGTCAAGAGCAACATGTTAGTGATATCAGCTGTTGAATTAAAAAAAAAAAAGGCAGGCAAATTTCTTGTTTATGCATCTATTTTTTTTTTAAATATTTATTAAAGCAGTTGTCACTTTAGAATAGGAGTTCCACTTCTCTCCCTTGCAGAGAATCTGCTAGGTACCAGTTGTAGGTGTTAAATGCAGTCATTAATTTGCATAAGAGTTGCATATCTGTATAATTTTGTATATCTAGAGGTATGTCTTGGTGAGAGTTGAACTCCTGAGTCTGTGGTGGATTGGAGAAGTGTTGGATTTGCAAGCATCACATTTGGTCTTAGTATTAGGAACTGTGTGAACCTGTGTTATGCAGGAAGTTCATCTAAACACCTATAATGGTTCCAGCTCAGCATATTGATCTCATATGTCCGCTACATAGAATTTAGCTTGTATTTTTGGAGTATAAATGCTTAATACTTAGTGAACTCCGGCAATTACAGACTCAAACTTTAGCGCTGGGCAATTTTGCTCCAACCAATACAAGGTGCTGGATCAGCTCTCTAGGCTAGAGGCTTAGAGTGTGTTCTGTAAAATTCAGTGTTGAGTCTTTGTAAGTGAAATACTCAAAGCTTTCAGTCAGAAGAAATGTCTTACAGGGCTGTACAGTAAGAAGGACTTAAATTTATATTTTGTTTTTAAATAAAGCCGTTTGCAATGTCCAGAACCACTAAACTAGAAAATAAACATTAGATGACCTTTGATGGAAGTATCTATTAGATGTCCCAATAGGTGAAGAATCATTTTTATCTAATAATTTTCTTCAGATGTACTGCTCTCATATTGCAATAAATGTTTTCTAAATTTGGGGCAGGGGGACTGTGGTGGATTGAAAATTACCCCCAAATAAAATGACCAGACTAGCTCAGAAGGCTTGGAAGCAAATGAAGATATGTATTTGCAGCAAGCTAAATTTACAAGCATCTAATGCAATATATATGTATAAAATGTATTTACAATTATTTACAATTTAGAAATAACACCAAAAAATCCCTCTGGACAAAAGCCAGAAGGACTTCCAGCAACTGGCCCCCCTCCCTCCTCCCTCTCCCTCCCTTCTTCCATTATCTCCAGTTGGTTTGTACCAGTGAGAAGGTTAGGACAGAGATAAGTGGAGCAGTGCAAAGCAGAGAGTTGTAAAGAGACTGAAGCCAAGAACAAGAAGAATAAAAATTGTTTATGCACTCACTTTTTATCCCAATTAGCAAACCAATGAATGATATAGACTTTATCATTATTATTCTTCTCACAAATAACCCTCTAATTTATTTACATTCTACACCAATTTTTCAGCAAAGTCCTGATTTCTTGGTTGGAATTTTCCAACAGGTCTTAAACTACTACAGGGAGTTGAAAAGACCCAACCTCTCTCCTCAACCTCTTTTGAACTTTTAGGCTTTTGTTAGTGACACTACTAGCTAGTTACTTCCCAGTTAATTCAGACACACATTAGCAGCACTTTTTCATAAATCAGAGTCTATCACCAAAATATTTAGGAAACTTTCTGGATTATAAAATCCTTTTTGCTGGAAAAGAAATTTCACATCAAGTCCAACCATAATCTAACTCTTCCAAGTCTGGTGCTAAGCCACATCTCTCAACACCACATCTGTGTGTCTTTTAAACACCTCCAGGGATGGGGATTCAGCACCTCCCTGGGGAGCCTATTCTATGTTTTGATCTTCAAGGCCTGAAAACAATGGAAAGTGAGAGAAGATTTTTAAAAACATTATTTAATTTTTAATGAAATAAGAATTATCATCAAAAGCCAGAAAGCAGCAAATCAATAAATGTTTCTCTTATTAGCATATGATGATATGCTGTTGAGGAGTTGCATAACTCTCAAATCACTGATCTTTAATTTAGATATCTGTTAGGTGTTAAATGTGGAAGCTACATGGTACATAAATATTTCTGCTGACTATACCAAAATATTTACCTTTCTACCACTTTCTAAAGCCTAATGGATTTTCAACTCTTGGCTAAATGGTTTTATTTTAAGAAGAAAACTCCAATTTGAGGTGCTCTATTACTTTTAGATTTTGTATTTTTTTTTTCCCCATAGAAATGGCACCCTGTGTTGAAAGTTCTTGTTTATCTTTATGACCACTTCTATGACTAGAAATGTTGGGTTTTCTACTGTCAAATGAAGGATTTGAAAGAAAATAATAGTAATTAAGCACTGGAGCTTAACATTTGATTCAGTGGATTTTCCAGCACTTGAAGCATTTCAATCAAGATCAAATAGCATTCTAAGAGGTATGTTCTGTCTTCTGTAGAAATTATGGGGTTGATGAAATTCAAGGGGTTCAGTGAGATGGATAATTATAGCACCTTTTTCCAGGTTCCAGTTTTATTCCAATTTATTAAAATTTTGGGTTGTTTTTCAGCCAGATCTGTCAGATTTCTTACAAAACTTCATAGAATAGACAATAAGCCATCAAACCAGTCACAGAAACACAGTTCTGGGACAGTACTGCTACTGATGCCCCAATTACAACATGAATAAGGATTTGCTTTTTGGAATAAGACTCCACAAAGTGTGAATTGTGCTGTGTAAAACATTTCCAGCATGAGGTTAGGCAGCGGTCAAAGGATGAGTGCCATTCACATCAAGATGAGTGTGAAGTAAAAGAATTAGTTTTGGTTAACTGTACACAGAGGAATCAGTGGAATTATTAATCCCAGTAAGTTGTTCATAGTTAAATTCTCTTGTAATAGCTACTAACTTGTTTTAACTGCAACTAATTCCAACTGATGGAAGTCTTCATGATCTGTGTCTCTTGGCTGTGTTTTCTCAGTATAGTTTTGATTAAAGTTCCAATTCTTCATCAGTGATATAGATAGCAAGATTGAGTGCACCCTCAGCAAGTTTGCTGAAGGATGAGATGCTGTTCATGGGGGACTTGAGCAGGCTGGAAAGGTGGGCTGTGAGGAGAATCTTCGGATGTTCAATAAGGCAAAATGCGAGGCCCTGCACCTAGGTTGGGGTAAACCTTGTTATCATTACAGGCTATGTGATGATGAAATTGAGAGCAGCCCTGCAGAAAAGACCTTGGGGGTACTGGTGGATGAGAAACTGGACATGATCCAGCAATGGGCACTTGCAACCTGGAAGGCAAATAGCATCCTGGGCTGCATCAAAAGAAACATGGTCAGCAGGTCAAGAGAAGTGACTCTGCCACTCTGCTCTGGTGAGATCTCCTCTGGGATACTATGTTCAGCTCTGGGGCTCTCAACAGAAGAGACATGCGGACCTGGTGGAGCAGGTTCAGAGGAGGGCCACAAAGATGATCAGAGGAGTAGAGCGCACCTCCTATGAAGACAGGCTGGCCTAAAGAGGAGGGCCTCTGGGAAGACCCTTATAGCTATATTGCAGCATCTGAAGGGGACCTACAGGAAGGCTGGGGAAGGACTGTTTAGAAGGGCTTCCAGTGATAGGGTGAGGGGCAGTGGTCTGAAACTGGAGCAGGGTAGGTTTAGGTCGGACATCAGGAGGAAGTTCTTCACAATGAGAGGGGTGAAATACTGGAACTGGTTGCCTAGGGATATGATTCAGGCCCTGTCTCTGGAGACACTCAAGATCAGTCTCAATGTGACCCTGAGCAGTGTGATCTAGTTGGAGATGTCTCTGACTGCAGGGGGTTGGACAAGATGACTTTTGAGGATGCCTTCCAACCCAATGCAATCTGTGAATCTGTGTAAAGGGTTCAACTTTGGTTTTAACAGCAAGCTAGGGTTTATGGTGTCCCTTGTTCAGGATGTAAGTGGAGATCTTGAAAACAGGACTTGAATAGGTGGTGAACAGGTGCTGCTAGGCATAAAGGAGTGCTGGGAACCTGCATCACCCTCGGCACCAGCTGCAAAGTCAGTGCATGATTTGAACTTGTACTGGTTGTTCTTTTCACAACAGCCTAGTGTAAACTAAATGAGTCTTGAAGGACAGCTGTGTGACATGCCTATAAAACATACCTCCACTTCTCTGTCACATTTTAGCAAGTAATCAGATCTAACAGCTGATCTCTGTGCAGTTCTCTGAAGCACAGGTCTACCCTGAAGGAGGCTGTTAGGGTGAATTTAAAGTTTAGTGTTTTATCTTTAGAGAATGGTGCCTGGAATTATGAACAGATCACTTGAATTAACCCGACCTTGCTAGAGCACCCAAATGAGACCACGTATTACCATGGTAAATTGATGGGTGCACACATCTTGTCTAGTAGTAATGGACTGCATAAACAGTTTGGCATTTTAGCTGACCTACAGCTGAAAAATATTATTTAGAAATGTGCTGCAACGTGCTGTATTAACTGCAGAAGTTCAGTCCACAAAGAACTTAATTGTAGGTGTGCAATTTTACCTTGAAGGCACCATTATTTCATTGTGTAGCTTGCTGGACTTTTTTTTTGCAGATCATGATAATGCCTTGTTGTAACTGGACATACTGGAACCCAAATCAATCAGGTCAATAAAGTGCCGAAACAACTCAGGGTTAAAGAATGCTGTGTGCTTGCCCTACAAAAGGGAAAATTGGTTCCATCTGCTCAAATTAAATGTTGATTTAGACCTCCTTTTCTGCAATGTAAACCATGCTTATGAAAGAACTACTTAAAGTAAATACTGTGAGTTTTATTATATGGATTTAGAAATAAATTGGAGAGAACTTTGGGTTGGTCTTGTCTGTCTTCCTTGGGAAAAGGTTTCATTCAACAATGTATTTTAGCATGTGTACAATACAACCCCTTCTGCCATGCTCAGCACTTTGTATACCTGACTGAGGGCTATTAAACTCAAATTTGATGCACTGGCAGGCTTAGCTGAGTCTTGTTTAACATAATTAAAATTCTGTGGTCAACTTCCCCCCTGCACCCTGCATTCCGCAGCCAAAAAAGCCAATGTGTGCTTTGTGAATGGCCTTTGTAGACAATCTGTTTGTCTCTACTGAACTGCTTTTGTTTTTAATAGATGTCTTCTGTATGGTCATTTCTGAATGTCTCTTCAGTGTGAGTTAAACTGCTAATACAAGTACCTAGAGTGATCTGGAGGTCTGTTCAATCTCAAGGAGCCTTAAGTTCAAACAAGGGTCTACTGAAGAGCAAATCAGTTAATGGTTAAGACAAAATGTAATGAGCCAAATAAAGAAACCACAGTTCACACAGCTGACATCATCCTATAATATCTCCCAGACAACACTGTGCTTTATAATGTGTTTATGCTTTTTTTTTTTTTTTCTTCTGTAGACACAAAGATTTCAATTGACTTGAATGCTCCAGAGGCCAAATTCTCAAAGGTATTTAAGTACTTAAAGGTACACATAGAAATTTCTTGGGATTAAAAAATAATGCTTAGGCATTTCATTCCTGTTTGTGATTTTTAGGGACACCTATTTGCACTTCTAAATACTGAAATGCTTTAGAAGTCAAATAGGCAAGAAGGTCTTTAATTTTCTCTCAGGTCTGTCAGGGACTCTTTTTGCCTCCCACACAAAACATCAGTGTGGAAAGAAGTGAGAAAAGAGTGGAAGCAGAAAAGCTGATGTTACTGAGTTCATCTACCACTGTGAGCAGTACATTTGACACGTTTGGTGTCTGTTTATGGTGGTATGATGTATGGGATGGAAAACTGTGACTGTCTAATGTTTAAAACATGACTGAATGCTTGATCTTTGACATTCTTACTGTTTATGTTGACAGCCAGTGTATAGAGTGAGGTCTTAGACGTTCCCTTTTAGCACCGCCCCCCCTCAGATACCAGTCTTATTCATGAGAATTTTTACCAGTTCTTTTCTGGGAAGGCAGAGATGATAACTGACTGCCAGTTTTGCAGAAGTACCCTACTCCCTTATTTGCTGCTGAGGTAACTTTCTGATTGTGTGCTTCCTGCTCTTTTTTTTATGTAGGCTAAATGTCACCCTTTGGAGATAAAATGTTCTCAAAAGTCTGTGGGAGAGAGAAAATGTGGGGTATTTGGTTTTTTTCTTGTAAAGGGTATCAGTGTTAAGGTATAACCCCCCACCTGTTTGTATAGCTCCTTCCTTTGTGTTTCCCAGGCTCAGTGTTACTGTTTGCACTCACAGTGGCTGGTTCTCAACCAACCACTGAAGAGGTTCTGCACACAACTGTCAGCCTGGGAGAAACCCAGAGTCTGAGAACTGACCTGCCTGTGTGCCTGGAGAGCATTTGTGTAGCCACAGATCACCTGAGTGATTTTCTGAGGAGCAGCTGCAGGAATTGCATGTGTTTAGCCTAGAGAAAAGGAGGCTGAGGGGGAGATCACCTCACTCTTATTATTATCTTAAAGGAGTTTGAGGTAAGGTGGGTGTTAGCCTCTTCTGAAAAGTGGCAAGCGATAGGATGAGAGAAAATGGCCTCAAATTGCACCAGTGGAGGTTTATGTTGAACATTAGGAATAATTTCTTTACTGAAAGAGTGGCCAAGCATTGGAATAGACTGCCCAGGGAAGTGGAGTCACCGTTCCTGGAGGTGTTTAAAATAAATGTGTAGGTGTGGCACTTTGGGACATGGTTTTATTGGCCATGGTGGTGTTGGGTTGATGGTTGGACTTCATGAGCTTATATGTCTTTTCCAACTTGAAGGATTCTATGATTCTATTCTAATATATGTAATCCTGCTAACTGTATTGCTATAGGTAGTCAGAACTTTGGTCAGCTTTTACATCAGCTTTGAGATTTGTCATAATGTATCCTGTCATTTTAACTTCCATCTACATTATTATCAAATGTGATTTTGATGCTGCTACTTAGGCTAACAGTACATCATTGTGATGATAATTATCAGCTTGATATCTGTGGAGTGCAAAATGAAGTCTTAACAGTCATGAGCTACCCTGTTTAGAGCTACCTGGAAAACAGCTTAATTGATGTTCCCCAGAAGTTTTCATAGTATTGGTATATTTAGAACTAAGCTGATATTCATAGCTGTGTTGTTACAGTTTCTTGGCAACATGGATTGGATTTCATATCTTCACTACATTTTTTTAAAAGCCCTATAAACATATATTCCTCCTTAAGTAATTAATAGTCATGACAGTAATTAACCTACGAGGTTTCTAAGTATAAAAGGACCACTGTCAAAAATTAGAGTTTTAAAGAGCTAGAAGTAGGAACCTGTCTTCAAAATTGTCTTTCTTCTGTAGAAATGAGGATTTTAGTGCTGGTTTGAAGTTATGTTTGATGTGGAAGAGAAAGTCCATTCAGGGAAATATGTCTCTTACTGCAAAGGGCTTTTGCACGTGATAGATTTGAAAATGGGAAAGGGAGAATGTGGGGAGAAGCAAAAGGATATATCAGTCTATTTATCCAACTTAAGTAATTAGGACTTGCTTTGGACTGTTTTAATAATGATAATAAAGTTAATATATTCAGTATTTTCATCCATCTAATTAGTAATGTAATAGTAAATTTCAAGGACCATCTCCTGCATTGGCTAGTGCCAAAAATGTGTAGTTTTGCTTTTAAATGCATCAACAGGACTGAGTTTCTGTAGTATCTCTAAGTCACGTCCAGCAAGAGAGAAGTTACATCTTCTTTAGAAATATGCCCTTCTTGCTGTGAATATATGTTCTATACATTGCTGGCTTTCTGTGCTTGCTGGCTGTACCCAAATTGCTAACCTTGGTCTGTTTCCTACCTCATAACCACTATAGACTCTCTTCATTTGTGGGGAAGATAAGAAACAGAAGGTACAAATGTCTTCTCAAGATTAGCTCATGCCCACAGCCATTGCTAGCTCAGATAACATTCTGTTGTAGAAGCAGCATAGCAACATTACTCTAAGACAGATATTCTGAGTCTCAGTCATTGTGATGTGTTTATCTCATGCTTACAATGGGAATTCTGACATGCAGCTTAGACTCTTCAGTGGATGCGATGGTGTGTGGACACCAACATATATATTGAGCTCCCATATGTGATGGTTTGGGAATTACCTCCCCCCCCGCCAATGAAATCACCCAGACTAGACTCAGCTGGCTGGAAGTTAAGGAATTAAGCTATATTTACAGCTTAGCACAATATACAAGCAGACATATACACAATAGACATGAATATTTACAGAAATATGCAAGTTGAAATACAGAAACACAACACCCCTCCCAGAAATCAGAGTCCCCAGGAGGGGCTCCCAACCACCCTTCCATCTTCTTTCCACCCCTCTACCTTATCCCAGGGTCTGCCTTATGTGCAAGGTGAGTTTGGAGGATCAGCAAGGGAAGTTAGAAGCAAAGTGATTAGTTGGGTTACACAGCAGAAAGCCAGAAGACACAGCAGCTCCCAGAGAGAGTGAGAAACTCTCTTCCTTATCTATATTTGTGTCCTTGATTTTATATGTCTTAGCAAGCCTATTAGTGAAGTAGACATCACCACTGTTTCGTTTTCACAGCCTATAATCTATTTTATTTCTCATTAAAACATTCCAATTAGCCTCAAACCAGCACATCATACAATGAGCATGTTGGTATGTCGAACCTGTTAGAGGAAAATGCTCATGGATGTGGTTTTAAATAGCATATAAGTAGTATTCTGTTTATTTAAGCAGCACAACATGAGCAATTCCAATTTTAAGACTGAGATAGACAGTGAGGATCCTGATCCTGCTTTTGCCTATTCCCTGTATGGCTGCAGGGTATTGCAGAGGAAGCTATGTGGACTTGCCTGCTCTTTCCTACAGAACTGAATTTAGGTGAATTCCTGAATAAATGGTTCCATATACACCTTCACCTGAGTTAAGCCAGCATGCTGCTTTTCCAGTTTTGTTCCTATTTGGAACTTTTCATGAAATTTCCCTAACTACTCAGCAGCCAGGGGCAATAATAATAATAATGATGATGTTTAATTGTGACTAACCACAGAGAAGGACACGAGTAATGGTGCTACAATTCTAGTTACAACACCCTGAAGGTTTATGTTTGGCTTGTCATTATAGTGATGCCTTTATTACAAAAGGTTGACTTTTCTTTCAGGAAGGACACACGTTTTATTTCTTATTTGAGGTCATTTCTCTTTCACATTTTTCTTTGCATGTGAAGGGAGACAGAATCAGAATTAAAAAAATTACTTCTGAAGTTGCATTAATTGGTAACATCTCCATCTTTTAAACCATGTGTATGGTCATTTTATGTTAAAATGGGAAGGAATGGAAAGATATATGGTCTGTTTGGGAAACTGAGAGGGAGACACTGAACTTTAGGTTGATAGAACTGTAGAAACATTTTAGATGCTATAGCAGAGCTCAGACATGAGCATGCATAAGAAAGGGAGTGGCAAATGTTTAATAGTAAGACCTCAAATGTCTCTTTTACTATTCATGCAGGTACTGATACTATTTACATCTCTATAACCATACTTAAGGGCTGTGCCAAGATTCTGAAGTCTCTCCCCTCCAGCTAATTGTTTATCTGATGAGGGCTGCTTTGCCTTGGCAGTATTATGTGTACACCGAATGAGGTACAGGGGCAGCTGGCCTGCTCACGTCTAATTTCAACGTTTGGCAGCTTCCGAAACCAGCACAGGGCATACTGAAACACTTGGCACTTCACCCAAAAGTAATGAAGTCTTTCACTTAACCCAGTGTGAGGGTAAACAGGATGTTAGCCAGAGTTGTCTTTGGTGTCAGGTATCTGGTTAAGGATAAAACGCATCAATAATTCATGGACTGAACTTGAAAGTTCCTTTTTTTTTTACCTCTCCAAGTTTTACTTATACTATTAATAATCCATTTAAATTTTCTTTAAGTTGTAAGTTATCTCTATGAGAGTATAAAACAATCATTGAAGTATTTCTCGAATATGGATCTCATTTCTTATTCATAGAATGATCTGGGTTGGAAGGGACCTCCAAAGGTCATGTAGCCTACTTGACAGATAGAAATAAGCAGTTTCTTTGCTAGTACATACACTGTGGCTTCAGCATTCTTGCCTTACCTTGTGTTTCCCAATTTTTGGTTCTTTAGACTCTTGCCAAAAATATTTTACGTGAAATGCTAGTATGAGACTAAATTCTGAGAGAAAGAATGATGAAATCAATGGGTGTACTTAATGGCATAGAATAGAATATGAGTCTACCAATTAATGCAGTATTTGCCAGTACTAGTAAAATGATTAATAAACTACTGGGAGAGTTGACACCTAAAAAATTGTTCTGTAATGTAAATGTTCTCTTGAAGCCAGAAGGTATAACTGGTCTAATGTGGACTTCTCAGATCCTTGCCAAGTGCTTAGATGTTACTAATTTAGCTGTAGAAGGTGGGGTTAGTTCTGCAAGTGTATGTAACCAAATGCCTAAGGAGGCAACAACATTTTACATTCTGTAGTTCTGTCCTTAAGACAATTTTACTTATATTTTCATGAATAAACTTAGCACAGAAATGCATAATTCAGTTGTAAGGAGGAAGAAAAGAAATGATCATCAACCCACAGACAATCAGAAAACTGTATGTAGAAGAATTGAATGAGCTTGAGAGCTAGAATGATAAACCAGAGATAAAACAGACCAGCTCAAAGTGAGAATTCATGCATTTGGAGTAACAATCACCATAATTTGTACTGTAAGATGAGAGATCAGCAGGTAGAATCCTTGCAAAGAGAGGAAAACCTTGTGCTTTATTCACTCAGGGAATGGCTGAGCAGTCGAAGTGTGACATTTTTACATTACATTTTTACATTAAAAGAACTCAAACAGCACACTCACCCCAAGAAACAACAACATATATCACCAGAGCACATTAAGGCTGTTGGGCAGGGTATTGCTAAAGCTTTATCACAGAACCATTCCAGTTGGAAAAGACCCTCAGGGTCACCAAGTCCAACTGATATCCCTACTCCATATAAGGTTCACCCTATACCATATTCCTAAGCACCACATCCAAATGGCTTCTAAACACATCCAGAGTCTGTGACTCCTACCTCTTTGGGTAGCCCATTCCAGTGCCTAACCACTCTTGCTGTGAAAAAATGTTTCCTAATGTCCGGTCTAAACCCACCCAGTTGCAGCTTGAGGCCATTCCCTCTTGTTCTATCACTATCCACCTATGAGAATAGACCAGCAGCAGCCTCTCCACAAGGTGCTTTGAAGTAACTGTAGACAGCAATGAGGTCTGCCCTCAGCCTCCTCTTTTTCAGACTAACCATCCCCAGCTCCCTCAGTCGCTCCTCATTTGATTTATTTTCCAGGCCCTTCATCAGCTTCATTGCCCTCCTCTGCACTCACTCCAGCACCTCCACATCTCTCTTGTATTCAGGTGCCCAAAGCTGAAGGCAATACTCGAAGTGTGGCCTCATCAGAGCAGAGTACAAGGGGACAATTACCTCCCTACTTCTGCCGGACACAGCAGGGCTGTTATCTGGACTGTTGCATGTTAAAAATGTGATTTCATGTCAGAGAAGGGCTGTACAAATCATTGTAGGGAAGAGGCCTTGTCTTATAACAGTATAAAGCAGTATAAAGTGTTTCCTGCCTATAAATGAATCCAACAGGGTTAATTGTCAAGAAAGAAAAAGTTATTTAAGCTCAGGCAGAATGTTGGCACAGAAACAGAGATGTAAACTATCTACAAATTAAATGAAGCAGGAAACCAGGAATCTGTCTGTTGAAAGTATGGATTTCTGCATGCTTCTTCAGTAGAAATAGGAATAGGAAAAATAGAGTAGCTGGACTAGGCAGTTAGATCAGCTTACGACAAGATTCCTTGGAGCCCTGAGAAATTGTAATTCTTTGTCAAAAAGGTGGAGTTCTTTTGAGTTCTGTTTTTGCTGTGAGAATTCTAGTCCCTGTGATCGAGCTCAATTTCCATGATGAATCTAAAGAGAGAAATCTCAGTCACTCTGTGTCCAGGATAATCTCTGATAAACAAAGCAAACAAACAAAGACCTCTTAGGTTTCCGTCTGTTTCCAGTGTCAAATATTTTCTTTGGTTCTGGCCTTTTTATAGTGTCTACTCTTATGTGGCCTGCAGCCAGATTTCTCTAAACTGTGATTTTGCAATCCTGCAAAGTTAACTTGGTCAATGCTGCAGCTGGGAGGCTTCCAGGGGAAAAAAAAAAAAGTCTTGGTAGGGTATATTGGCACTTCAGTAGGTGGCACTCTTCACTTTAGGTCTTGTCCTAAAACCTGGTTTTCCTCAGGAAGAAGGTTGCAGTTTTGCATATGGCCTTAGCTAACTTCTGTTTTAGCAAGTGTTTGTTCCATCTCCCTGAATTCCTCTCGCTGTGTTGTTCCCATGCTGTGAATTTTACTTCATTGAAATGCTTGGAGTAAAATCATCCTAACACTGGAGTTAGATCAGAAAAGCACCCAATAAGTAGGACATAACCTACTTCCTCTTCCATAAATATTCAATTTGTAATAACTCGATGGTTTCCATTAAATTGTTCCAGATGAATTTGGGTAGAGCTGAACCGTAGCTGTCATTCCTCCTTGATAATGTTTTGGATGCTGTCCAGCCTATTGCGGCTGGTGCCACAATATTCAACCCATGGTACACCTAAATCTTCATGTTGGTGGTCTGTAAAGGAGCCAACTCTGTTTATCTGACATTCCCCTTGGGCACAAGGTCTTTGTCTCACGTAACTTCACAGGAAGGAAAGCTTGCAGTTAAGCTGCCTTTAGAGCTCCCTAAACACACTGGCTCAACTAGACCACTTCCTCAAGCTCTAATGTTCTGGACCATGTCTTTTTTCAGTTCACCTTTTCAGGAAATGTGGTAACAAAAATGTGACTTTTAGAGAAGCACAGAAATCAAACAGAATTTTTGCTCTAAATCTCTACTAATTTTGTCCTACCAAAGGTAAATAAAAATGCACCTTGGTTTCCTCATGGCATATTTCCTGTGGTTTGGTGCTAAATGAAGTAACTGATTGCTTTACTTGATTCTCTTTTACACAGAAAATTGTATGTATTCATATTAATCATTGATCATCTTCTGTGGTTAGTGCTCTTTTGAAAAAGTGCATTCCCCTAACAAGAGGGAAAAAAAAAAGGGAGAGAGGAGGAGAAGGATAAAAGGGAAAAAAATACTGCTGTTTTTAGTTGTTTGTCTTGGGTTTAAAAATAATTCATATTGTAACTGTTACCTTCTGTTATGTTTTGATGATATTATAAATCTTACTGCTTGCCAATATGTATAATGAAATGTGAGTCTATTTTGGGGGCATTTCCC
>WBNM01042859.1:0-14481 GCA_013399055.1 Ramphastos sulfuratus
CTGGGCTCCTCCGAGCGTTCGGCAGCGCTGGGCGGCGCCTCGCGGGGCTGCTGGGTGGAGCGGAGCTGCCTCCCGTGGCCCGCGGGTGTCATGCGGCTCCCGCCGGGCCTGGCGGCGCGGGCGGGATGGGGACTCGCAGATCGCAGGCCGCGGTTCGGTCTCCAGCCCCGGGGCACCCCCGCGGGCCTCGGGGACGCGGCTTGGTTGTGTCCCAGCGGCCCTGAGGCGCAGGGTAGCGGGAGGGCGGGGAGCGCCCTCCCCTGCGCGCATCGCGGGGCGAACAAAGTGTTCGTGGCGGTGCCAGTCGTGCCCTCGGTTTGTGGGAGCCGTTCCGGTGTCCACGCGTGGCTCCTCGCACGGTGCCTCGGGAGCCTCCTGCGGTCGATCGCCATGTGCTCGGCTCAGCGAGCGTTGCCGTTGTCTCCCGCCGTGCGTCGGGGACGGCTGCGCTCGGGGGGGTGCTGTGTCCTGCCTCGCTCCTTGGGGCCGCCCCTCCAAAGCGGGAGCGCAGCCTCCGCTCCTGCGCAGGGTCCTCGTCTTAGCGACAACCCGGGGCTGTAAATCCTCGCAGAAACCGGGGAAGGAGCTTCCCTCCGGGCTTTGCTTTGCCGGTCCGGTCCCCGCTGTGCCCGGCGCTGGGCAGGCAGCTCGGGGCTCTGAGCGCTCCTAAATCCTGCGTCCAGGTCCCCTCCCTGCCGGCTCCCCGGGCCAGGAGGCGGCCCCGGGCGGGGCGAGAGGGACCTTACGGGAATCGAAACCGAAACAGAGCTTCGCAGCCATCTTGCCCCGGGGGGGAACCGGTTAAATGCAGCCCGCCGAGCGCCGCCTCCCCTCCCCGGGCACGTTCAGCCGCTCGGGCTTTGCTTTTTTCTGTTATTGTCTCACCGAATGAGGGAATTTGGATGAGACCGAGGTAAGAGCACGACGTGAGCACCCCTTTGTCTGCCTGCCAGAATTCCTGCTCTGCGCGGGGATCGCTTTAGAAACTAATTCACCGAGTATGAGGGGCAGTGGGGAAAGGGGAACCCCCTTTTTGCAGAGCCCAACTTTGCCAGGGTAGCTAAAAGAAGTGGTGGTGGCAGCTGGGTGCAGTTGGAGGCTCTTAATGAATTTATTTGATGAAAGGGAAATTGAAGTTGACCCCGAGGTGTCTGGTAAAGATAAGGAGGTGCATGGAGATGAGGCTTGGGCTGGAAAAACTCTCGGTGTGAGGAACAGGGCATGTAGAGAGGTTGCTGGGCAGCAGGGAGGAGGTGACCCAGCAGGCAGGTATCAGTTGCACTGTTCTTGGCCTCTCAGCCCTTGCCAAGGAGGGATCTAAGTGTCCTTGAAGGCACCAAATCTGCCCCGTGCTGTTTCTCTTTAAAAGCCTAATTAAAGCTTTGAGTCGACATCCTGAACCCGAGGAGGGGTGGCACAGCTCTGTGTGACAGGAGTCAGATTTGGGCTACAGTCCCCAAAATCCCTGTTCCTACCTCTGCCAGCTGCCCCAGTTCCCTGCCTGGCAGCACTTTGCCTCCCCTCTGCTGTGCTCTTTTCCCTCCTGGGGTCCAGGATGGGAGGGACATGAGATGAGGTTCAGGAACTTTTCTGGACCATTAGTCTGAGAGCTGCTGGAAGCTTTTTGCAGCTCTGTCCTGTGCTGTTAGTTTGACCTGCAGGTGGGGATCAGCTTCCCCTCCTTGTGCCTCTGCTGCTCTCACTGCAAAGTGGACCTGAGGCTCTCCTCGGGGCACAGGAATGAAGCTCCCTGGTGGGTTTGGGTGAGCCTTTGCCTTGGGGTCAGCATCTCTGTGCTTGGAGGTTGAGTCCAACAGGGGCAGAAGGGCAGCTGGTGGTGAAACTTCCCTGTGGTTCCTCAGGGTTTGGTCTCTGTGCTTCTGTTGAACTGATAGATTTGATAGAAAGCAGGAAAGTTTGAGGTGAAGGTGGCAGGAGGATTAAGGTTAGAAAAGCCTCCTGAGATCATCAGCTCCAACCTTTTACCCAGCACCTCCATGACCCCAAGGCCAGGTCCCCAAGGGCCACACCTGCTTGCTCCTTGAGCATCTCCAGGGGTGAGGACTCCAGCAGCTCCCCAGGCAGCCTGTTCCAATCCCTGACCACTCTTACAGTGTCCAACCTAAACCTTCCCTGGTGCAGCTTGAGACCATTTCCTCTTGCCCCGTAGTTAGCTGTTTGGGAGAGGCAACCAACACCAGCCTCACCTCAGCCTTCTTTCAGCAATGAGAGAGCAGTGAGGTCCCCTCAGCCTCCTCTTCAGGCTAAGCAACCACAGATCGTAGAAGTATTTTGGTTAGGACTCCTTTAAGATGATGGAGTCCAACTAGAGATGATGGGAGGGTGCCCAAGAGTGGCGAGGGCCAGGCAGGAGGGGCTCAGGGGTGGCGAGGGCCAGGCAGAGGCTGCCCAAGAGTGGCGAGGGCCAGGCGGGAGGGGCTCAGGGGCGGCGAGGGCCAGGCGGGAGGGGCTCAGGGGTGGTGAGGGCCAGCCCGAGGGTGGTGAGGCTCAGCCAGAGGCAGCCCAGAGTTGGCAAAGTTCAACCATAAGTGCTTGAAGTCCACCCAGAGGTGTAGAGGTCCAACCACACTGGACGTGCCCTGGCAGCAGGGAGCTGTCTGAGCCGTGTCCCTCGCAGCTCCACCAGTTGTGCCAATCGCTTCTGAGCTCTGTTTGTTTTCTCTCCTCCTGGCAGGTGCCCGCCCAGCAGGGGAGGGTGCAGAGAGGACCTCAGCTACCCCCCTGCGGCCCTGCGCTGCGCTATGAGCGGCGGTGCTGGCCGAGGCTTGTATCTCAGCTGGTCCAGCCCCAACCCAGGTGACTTTAAGCACTCTCCTACCCTGCAAGCAACTAACCAGGGCACCTTTTTGCCCCAGCAGCTGCCAGCGGAGCGAGACACCGAAGCCTTTTGGCCACAGCCACGGGGACCAAGCCAGGCCTCGCTCGGCAGAGGCGCGTGGGCAGCGGCACCCGCTTCTGCAGACCCCAGCTGGGGCAGAGCAGGTTGGCACAGGGCATCCAGCAAGCAGTCCTGGACAGAGCCTTCACCACGTCATCACCTCGCTCAGCACCGGAACCCGGAGAGGGACTCTGACAGCATCAGGCTGAATTTCCAGAGGTTGTCTCTGGCAGGCAAAGACTTTGAGCAGGAGGTTCTGGGCATCTTCAGGCAGCTCGGGCAGGGGAGGACCTGCACCGTTCATGACCTTGCACGCAAGCTCCAAGCCCCAAAGAAAGAGGTCAATCGTGTGCTCTACAAGCTCCTGGGGGAGGGCAGGCTGCAGAGGGCCCAGGGGACGCCGCCGCTGTGGAGGATCAGCAGCGCCAGGGAGCGGAGCCCCCAGGCAGGCCTCAGCAGTGCCCGCCCAGCTCCGGCTGCTGAGGGTCCAGCAGGACAGAGCAGCACGGCCCAGGACGACCAAATGATGGCCGAGACCAAGGAGAAGATCTGCAACTACCTGTTCAGCGTGGAGGAGTCCACGGCCCTTAACCTGGCCAAGAACATTGGCTACTCCCGGGCCAAGGACGTCAATGCCTTCCTGAGCGCCCTGGAGAAGCTGGGGGATGTCTGCAAGCAGAACAGCAACCCCCCCCGCTGGGCCCTCACCGCCCGCAAGCGGGAGAAGATGCAGCTGAGGCTGAAGGCCAGCAGCACACCCACGCAGGCTGCCAGCCCCGTGCCCGAGCCAGGCCTGCCCCTTCCCTGCCCTCCCCAGGAGGCAGTGGCTACCGCTGCCGCCGCGTCCCCGGCGCCGACCTCCGAGGAGGGCAGCCTGGAGAACGGGCAGCAGTGCGTGGGGCACAGCGACGGCAGCGAGGGCGATGCCACCCTGCCCGAGGACATCAAACCCAAGTTCTCCAGCCTGAGCAGCTATGACAACTCTGAGGATGCCAAGTGGGCCACGGATGACATCCCAGACAACCTCAACACCATCGCCAAGCAGCCCAACGAGCTGGAGGCCATCATGGACTCGCAGCCTTCCCCTGGCTACGCTGCCCAGTTTGAAACTGGCTTCCCCTGCACGCCCGTGGAGAAGCTGATGGCTTGTCAGGAGAAGAACCCTGTGAGTGGCCTCACAGAGTACTCCCAGTTCACCTCCCAGCACTGTGAGTTTGCCATGCTGGAGCAGTCTGGACCCTCTCATGAGCCACGGTGAGAACCTTTCCTGTCCCCCCTGAGCCTTTGCGCTTCGAGCGGTGCAAGTCCTACTGGGTGGAGAAGGCTCCAGGGAGAGAGCTCTAAAGCTACCTTTCCAGAGCTGCAGGAAGGCTGGGGAGAGGCTGTTGAGAAGGGCTTGGGGTGATAGGATGAGGGCAGTGTTTTGGAGTTGGAGCAGGGCAGAGTTAGGTTGGACGTCAGAAGCTCTCGACGATGAGAGCCTGGCACAGGCTGCCCAGAGAAGTGGTTGAGGCCCATCCCTGGAGACATCCAAGATCAGGCTCAATATGGCTCCAGGCAGCCTGCTGTAGTTGGTGTCCCTGCTGGGAGGTTGGACAAGATGCCCTTGCAGGGTCCTTTCCAATCCCATGCATTCTCTGCTCCCCAGCCCAGAGCTGGAGGTGTTCTGAGCTTGCTTCATCCCTGTGCAGGAGAAAGAACCAAACTGCTACTTGCTCACAGCCAGGACATGTTCTGGAGCTTGTGGAGCAAGGAGCTTCAGCCTCTTCCTTCAGAGCCTGGAGCTGCTTCTCTCTCATGAAGAGCTCTGTCAGCACAGTGAGATGAGAGCCAGGAGCCCCCAACACAAGGACAGGGACCTGTTGGAGCAGGGCCAGAAGAGGCCACAGCGATGCTGGCAGGGCTGGAAGGCCTCTGCTGTGGGGCCAGGCTGGGAGAGCTGGGGGGTGTTCAGCCTGGAGAAGGCTCCAGGGAGACCTTAGAACAGCCTGCCAGGGTTTGAAGGGGGCTCCAGGAGAGCTGGGAAAGGGACTTTGGACAGAGGAGTGCCAGAATGAGGGGTGGTTGCTCCAGACTGGCAGAAGCTGCTTTGAGATGGGACTTGAGGAAATTCTTCCCCAGGAGGGTGGGGGAGGCACTGGAGCAGGTTGCCCAAGGAAGCTGTGGAGGCTGCAAGCCTGGAGGTCTTCCAAGTTCAGGTTGGATGGGGCCTGAAGCAAGCTGGGCTGGCAGGAGGTGTCCCTGCCCATGGTCCCCTCCAGCCCAGGGCACTCTGACCCCAGGACTGAGGCTCTTTGGTTTGTCTCTCCCCCAAGGTTTAAGTTCCAGGCAGTGATCAACGGACGCCGATTCCCACCGGCGGAAGCAGGGAGCAAGAAATTGGCCAAGCAGGAGGCAGCAGCCAAGGCCATGAAGGTTCTGATGAGTGAGGCAGAGAATGGAGGAGGCCATGGTGGGATTAAGTGTGAGGAGTCACCTCCCTCCAACGAGTCAGAGGTGGAAATGGTGAGTGAAGTTCAGTTCTCTGTGCTGCTGAGGCTGCTCAGGGAGCACTTGGCCTGACAGGGATTTCCTCTCCACCTCTCTGCTGCAGTCTCTGAACCCAGAGCCTGAGCCCTCACCTGCAGCCCCTCCTCTCCAGCTGCTCCCTGGGAAGCATCCCATCAGTGTCCTGATGGAGTATGGGCAGAAGTCAGGCAACACCATCGAGTTCCAGCTGCTCTCTCAGGAAGGGCCTCCTCATGACCCCAGGTAGGGCACCTCAGAGCTGGTTCTGGGGAGAGAACCTCTCTTGATACCTTCCCACTGCAGCTGGGCTCAGCACTGACCTGAGTGCTCCTCCTGGCCCAGGAGTCTGGACAGGGCTCCCCCAAGGCCTGCAGAAGGAGGTCAGACCCAGTGCCCTCTCCCAAAGACTGGCAGCTCTCTCTTCTGCCAGACCAGGAGCAGGTTCCAGTCCTGTTCCCCACTTGATAGTGAGTCCCCATCCCTGGAATGCTTTCCAAGCCATGGCTTGGTGGGGCCCAGAACCCATGGGTTGAAGGTTTTGGGCTCTGTGACCCTTAAAGATCTCTTCCCACCCAAATGTTTCTCTGAGTCCACAGCTCGAAGCTGGAGGTAATGCAGATGGATCTGACTTGGGACTGGGGGAAGGGCAGAAGGGGCTGATGCCCAGATGGGGCTGATGGTGGAAGGGACCTCACTTCTGTTGGCCACTTGGCATCTGCTGTGGTCTCCTGCCAGGTTCAGCTACTGTGTGAAAATGGGAGACCAAATCTTCCCTGCTGTGGTGAGGAACAGCAAGAAGGGAGCAAAGCAGATGGCAGCAGAAGTCGCTGTGAAGATTCTTTCTGGAGAGTCTCTGCCCCCAACCTTGCCTGAGCAGGTACAAAGAGGCTTCTTGAAGACACCCCCAAGGCTCTGAGGGTGCCCTTTTTTCTTCCCCCTCCTTTATTTCCTACCTCCCTGGGTCTCACCCCACAAGGTGCAGGCTGCAGCAGAGCTTTGCTGGGCGCTCCTGGCCCAGCTGCTGGGCACTTAATGACCTTCTGCTCTCTGACTCTGCTTTAGCCTTTCCCAAAGCCCCAGGGGGACCAGGCCACCCCCAGCTCTGGCCCATGCATCACTACTCTGGAGGACACCACCAAGTCAACAAAGTCCAAGGGTGTTGGGGACCTCATCAAGTACCTCAATGTCAACCCTGTCAGTGGCCTGCTGGAATATGCTCGCTCCAACGGCTTCGCTGCTGAGTTCAAGCTCATTGACCAGTCAGGACCTCCCCACGACCCCAAGTGAGTGGCTGCAGCTCCCCAGAGGAGGGTTTGCACTCTTTGTGTTGTCCTGGAGCAAAGGGCAGAAGCTCCTGCTGCAGCTTGAGGTGCCCTCAGACTGGGCTGCTCCCCCTGCCAACCCTTGCGGCCGCTGCCTGCGGTGCCGTCTCTTCCTGGGAGGGATCAGAGGGTCAGAGGATGTTAGGGGGTGGAAGGGACCTCCACAGAGTCCAACCCCCCCTGCCAGAGCAGGAGCAGAGAATCCAGTGCAGGTCACATGGGAGAACACATCCAGACAGGGCTGGAAAGGCTCCAGAGAAGGAGGCTCCACAGCCTCCCTGGGCAGCCTGTGCCAGGGCTCTGGGACCCTTACAGCCAAGAAGTTCTTCCTCACAGTGAGGTGCAACTTCCTGTGCTGCGGTTTCCATCCACTGCTCCTTGTCCTATCCAGGGGCACAAGTGAGAAGAGTTTGTCCCCTCCCTCCTGACCCCCAGCCCTCAGATATTTATAGACATTGATCAGATCCCCTCTAAGCCCCAGACCCAAACAGCCCCAGAGCCCTCAGCCTCTGCTCACAGGGCAGTGCCCCAAACCCTTCAGCATCCTCACAGCCCTCCCTTGGGCTCTCTCCAGCAGATCCCTGTCCCTCCTGAACTGGGCAGCCCAGAACTGGCTGCAATATTCCAGTTTGGGCCTCACCAGGGCAGAGCAGAGGGGGGGCAGAACCTTCCTCCATCTGCTGCCCACACTCCTCTTGGCCCCCAGTGCCATGCAAAACTTGGTGCCCACCATCCCTGCCAGCAGATCACCTCCCAGCCTGCCCTAGGGCAGTTGATTCTTCCCTCCCAGCTGCAAGGCTCTGCACTTAACCCTCTTTGAACCTCCTTAGGTTCCTCTTTGCCCATCTCTGAGCCTCTCTCATCAGCCTCACAGCCTCCAGGTGCCTCAGCCAAGCCTCCTCAGTGAACTTTGCTGAGCAGACTCATTCCTGCCACTCACCCAGCAGCAGGCTGAGGCTGTTGCAGGCTTCTGAGAGCTCTGCTGCTGTGTCCCTGCAGGTTTGTCTATCAGGCCAAGGTTGGAGGTCGCTGGTTCCCTGCTGTCACTGCCCACAGCAAGAAGCAAGGCAAGCAGGAGGCAGCAGATGCTGCCCTCAGGGTCCTCATTGGGGAGATGGAGAAGAACCAACACATGGGGGGCATCAGCATCACTGAGGTAAATCCTCCTCTTCCTGGGCTGGTGGAATGGTGAAGCTCCTCCAGTTCCCACTTGGAGATCATCCAGTTCCAAGCCCCCTGCCATGGGTGGTGCTGAGGATGGCTGAGGGCACCCCAAGAGCTGTGAGCTGGGAGAGGGGAGGCNCCTAGGGCAGTTGATTCTTCCTTCCCAGCTGCAAGGCTCTGCACTTAACCCTCTTTGAACCTCCTTAGGTTCCTCTTTGCCCATCTCTGAGCCTCTCTCATCAGCCTCACAGCCTCCAGGTGCCTCAGCCAAGCCTCCTCAGTGAACTTTGCTGAGCAGACTCATTCCTGCCACTCACCCAGCAGCAGGCTGAGGCTGTTGCAGGCTTCTGAGAGCTCTGCTGCTGTGTCCCTGCAGGTTTGTCTATCAGGCCAAGGTTGGAGGTCGCTGGTNTCCCAACCCATTCTGGCTTTTGCTTCAGGGTTCAGTTCTCAGCTTCTGCCCCAAGCTGCTGCTTGCTGGAGCAGGCCCAGGCTCATTTTTTTTTGCCCCTCTCTTGGCCTTTTTCTTCTCCTCCTGCCCAGTTCCTTCATGCTGCATTTCAAATCTGTGTCAGCTCTCAGCCTCCTGCCCTGGCCCAGGCCTCTCTGCTGCTTTCAAATCACACTTCAGAGCCCTGTGAGCTCTGCAAACCTCATTCCAGGCTGCTCCAGGGCAGCTGTGGCTTGAAATAGCATAAAAAGCCATCAGGGAGGATTTGTCAGCAGTGCTGCAGGAGGGCAGTGCCCTGCTGAGGTGGCAGTGGCACTGCAGGCTCCTTGCAGGCAGCTTGGAGAGCTTCAGGAGCAGCTTTCCCTGGCTGAAGCTCTGAGAAACAGCCAGGATGAGGCTTTTTTTTTGGGGAGGGGGAAGGGGAATTTCCCCCTTGGCACTCTCTGGAGGTTTCATCTTGCTGCCTGCCCATGGGCACAGCTTGTTCTTGGCCCCAGCAATGTTCTCCTGGCACAACTTGGGAGCCTTTGCTCAAGATTTTCCCAGAAATACTTAAAAAAACTACCCAAAACCTTCCCCCTCCCCTTGGCATGGCACCAACCCTGCAGCCAGCTCCAAGCTGTTGGTTGGAGAAGCCTTCCAGGATCATTTGAGTGCCAATCATCAACCCAGCACCACCCTGGGCACCAAACCTGGCCCCAGGTGCCATGGCCACAGGTTTCTTGGACCCTTCCAGGGTTGGGGACTCCACCATCTCCCTGGGCAGCCTGTGCCAGTGCCTGACCACTCTTTCAGGGCAGAAATTGTTCCTCATGCCATAGAACCATGGAATTGTTTGGGTTGGAAAACTCTCTGAGGTCATCCAGGCCAACCTGCAGCCCAGCACCATCGTGGGCACCAAACCTGGCCCCAGGTGCCATGGCCACAGGTTTCTTGGACCCTTCCAGGGTTGGGGACTCCACCATCTCCCTGGGCAGCCTGTGCCAGTGCCTGACCACCCTTTCAGGGCAGAAATTGTCCCTCATGGCCAACCTGAACCTCCCCTGGCACACTTCCAGGCTGTTCCCTCTCCTTCCATCACTCCTTCGCTGTGTCCCTGCCCTCTGCTTGGGTGGTTGTGCCCCCAGGGTCAGCTCCTTCCTGGGCTCTTCTACTCCCATGACATTCTGCTGATCTCTCCTGGTCTCCTGTGCCCCTCTGCAGCTGCCTGTGAGTGGCAGTACCCTCCATGACCAGCTGGCCATGCTGAGCCACCAATGCTTCAACAGCCTCACCAGCCGCATCCAGCACAGCCTGCTGGGGAGGAAGATCCTGGCTGCCATCATCATGAGGAAGGCAAACAAAGGCCTGGGAGTTGTGGTCAGCATTGGAACAGGTAGGACAGGCCCCACCCCTGCCCCATGCCCACCATCAGCTGAGCTTTTCCTCCTTAAGAGTGTCCCTGGCAGCTCCAGCCAGGGTCTGGCTGTCCCTGCAGGCTCCTCCAGCGAGGCCAAGAAGTGTGCCCAGGGCTGGCATGAAGTGAGAGAGAGAGAGAGGGCAAAGAGAAGGTTCCTGCAGCTGCACTGCCCTTAATCTTGGCTTGCCAGGCTGTGCCATGGGCTCCTCCTTACAGCACAGGGTCCCCAAGCCTCTGCCAGCTCAGCTCAGCTCCCTTCCTGCTGTGCTTCCACCTCAGAGAAGGCAGCTGGGGGAGGGGGATGGGCACTGCCCCTGAATGTGGCACTGCTGTGCCTTAAGCAGTGTGAGCCTTTTGTCAGGGCACTGATTTCACAGTCAGGAGGGGGCTGCTGCTGCTGCTCAGGAGCCTGGAGAAGTAAAACTGGAAGCAAGCTGCAGTGCCCCCACCCTGTGCAGCTCACTGCTGGCTCTGACCTTGCCTGTCCTTTGCCCCTGGCAGGGAATCGATGTGTGAAAGGGGAGGAGCTGAGCTTGAATGGGGAGACAGTGAACGACTGCCATGCAGAAATCATCTCCAGGAGAGGCTTTATCAGGTGAGAGCTGGGGCAGGCCCTGCCAGGAGGTGCTGGGCCCAGCAGCTCTGAGGGACTGAGATCTTCCAGCACTGCTCCTTCCCTGGGTGCTGGGGGGGAGGGAGGAGGGGGGCAGAGGGAAGTTGCTTCAGATAAGAAGGGGCCCAAATTAGCTGCCAGGCTGGGCACTAGAGGAGCACAAAGGCTGCCTCTGATCTACTTAAGGCTGAATCCCAGCATGGTGCTGAGCAGGCTGCAGCCAGGGCCCCTCTTGGCAGTGGTGACCTCCATGGCAGCACCTGGGGGAGCCAAGCTCTGGAAGCTGTAAGCAGCAGAGGCTCTGTGCTGGCTGGAGAAGACCTTTGGAGCTCCTCCAGTCCAACCAGGATCACTCTGCCAGGCCTGGTGCTGAGCCATGGCCCTCAGCACCACATCTCCGTGGCTTGGAAGCCCCTGCAGAGATGGGAGTGAACCAACCTGGGCCAGGCCTGGAGCACCCTTGAGGGGCAGAAATTGTTCCTCATGGCCAACCTGGACCTGCCCTGGGGCAGCCTGAGGGCACCTCCTCTGCTCCTGTCCCTGCCCAACCCCCACCTGGCTCCAGCCTCTTCTCAGGGAGCTGCAGAGAGCAGTGAGGTCTCCCTTCAGCCTCCTCCTCTTCAGCCTCACCACCCCCAGCCCTCTTCTCCAGACCCTTCCCCACCTTCCTTGCCCTTCTCTGGCCTTGCTCCAGTTCCTCAATGTCTTCCTTGGAGTGAGAGACCCAAACCTGCTCCCAGGATTCCAGCTGTGCCCTCCCCAGTGCCCAGCCCAGGGGCACAATCCCTGCTCTGCCCTTTCTGCCCACAGCATTGCTGCTCCAGGCCAGGCTGCTGGTGCCCTTGGCCCTGGGCACTGCTGGCTCACACTCAGTCTGTCTCAGCTGTGACTCCTCTCACCCGTGGCTGCCAGGCCATGCTGGCACAGCAGAGCCTGGCAGAGCTGGAGCTGTCAGCTCCACCTCTCTGAGCTAAGCAAATCCCTGCCCAGGCTCTCCTGCAGGAGCCCCTCTGAGGCTGCAGCTCTGAGGTCTTTGAGGCTGTGGTGGAGACCTCGAGGTCTGCCCTGCCCAGCAGCAGCTACCAAAGCTCCAGTCCCTGTGAGCAAGGTCAGGGAGGTGCTGACAGTACCCCTGGGGTTCAGCTGTCCCCCAGGACTGTTTGCCCTCACTGCAGGCTTGGTGCTGACTCAAGATCAACCTTGAAGCCTTCCTCAGGCTTGGCTCAGATGCAGGCAGCAGCCAGGCAGGCTCCTTCCCCTCACCAAAGCTCCATCCCTGCCTCCTGCCTGGCAGGGATCCTGCTCCATCCCCTGCCCTTCCTGCACCATCAAACCCTGCTGCTTGGCTCCCAGGCCTCAGCCACAGCTGCCTGCTCTTTGCTCCCACAGGTGGCAGGAGCAGGTGACAGAGGCAGAGCTCAGGCCCCTGCCTGTGCCAGCCATGGGCAGTGTTGAGGTGCTCCTGGTGTGAGCAGCAGAGCAGCCTCTTGACCCTGGGGGGGTTTTGTTTCCAGGTTCCTCTACAGTGAGCTGCTGAAGTATGACCCATCCAGCCCTGCCTCTGCAGAGCAGAGCATCTTTGAGCCAGCAGCAGGGAGGAAGCTGAGGGTGAAAAGTGGAATCTCCTTCCACCTCTATGTCAGGTGAGTGCAGGGAGGGGGGAGCAGAGGCCAGCAGCAGCCCCCCCCAGGCTGTGCCCTGCCTTGGCTGCTGACCTGGGCTGGGTTTGTTCCCTCAGCACAGCCCCGTGTGGAGATGGAGCCCTCTTTGACAAGTCCTGCACTGACCAGCCCAGCCTGGTGGGGCAGAGCCAGCACCAGCCCCTGTTTGAGAGCCCCAAACAAGGCAAGCTGAGGACCAAGGTGGAGAATGGTGAGTGCTGGGCTGGGCCTCAGGCTCCTCCTCTCAGCTCTTCCTCAGCCCTCTCTGTGTGCTGCTGTCACAGAATCCCAGAAGGGAGCTCTGGAGGGCATCTCCTGCACCCCCCTGGCTCCAGCAGGGCACCCACAGCAGCTTGCCCAGGGGGCACAGTGCCCAGGGCAGGGCTTGGCAGCTCTGCACACAAGGAGACTCCACAACCTCTCTGGGCAGCCTGCTCCAGGCCTTGGCACCCTCACAACAAACAACTTCCTCCTCCTGGCATCCACTTTGTGCCCCTGGGCACCACTCAGCAGGTGCCCAGCCCCAGGCTCTTGCCCCCCTCACCCTTTAGCTGTTGCTGGGCACTGCCCAGATGCCCTCTGGGGCTGCTCTGCTGCAGGCTCTCAGCCCCAGGGCTCTCAGCAGAGCTGCTCCAGGCCCCCTCAGCACCTTCCCAGCCCCCCCTGGGCTGTCCCCAGCAGCTCCCAGCCCTGGCCCCAGCCCTGCCCTCCCCAGGGCACAGCAGAGAGACACCAGAACCTAACCCCTTGCCCTGCTGCCCACACTCTGAATGTCCCCAGCAGACCCTTGAGACCTTTTAGGCCATGGGGGCACCTTGCTGCCTGCTGGGCACCTTGTTACCCCCCAGCTGTTTCCCTACCAGATCCATAAATGAGGATGCCCAAGCCCCACCCCCACCACTGCCAACCTGTGCCAGGCAGGGAGCTGCCCAGCTGAGGGAGACTCTGTTGAGGCTCTTGAGGTGCCCTCAGGAGCTGAATGAAGCTCAGAGCAGAGTGGCACCACAACCTCCCTTGCCCTGCTGCCCACACTCTGCTGCATGCCCCCAGCAGACCCTTGGGGGGGGGCTTCTCCTCGGCTCCACTTTGTGCCCCTTGCCCTATCTCTGGGCAATGCTGAGCAGAGTCTGGGCAACCTCTTTCCCCTCCCCCAGCCTTTAGTCGTTGCTGCTGACTGAGCAGGGCCCCTCTGGGGCTGCTGTGCCCTCCCTGCTGGCTTCCCTTTGCCAAGGGGGCACTGAAATGCCCTCGGAGCCTGGTGGCAGAGGAGCTGCTGAGGTCGCTGCGTGGAGCAGGCAGCTCCTGCTGGGCTCTGGTTCACCAAATGCCCTTTGGGCACTCAAATNACCTTCCCAGCCCCCCCTGGGCTGTCCCCAGCAGCTCCCAGCCCTGGCACCAGCCCTCCAGAGGTGCCCTCCCCAGGGCATAGCAGAGAGACACCAGAACCTAACCCCTTGCCCTGCTGCCCACACTCTGAATGCCCCCAGCAGACCCTTGAGACCTTTTAGGCCATGGGGGCACCTTGCTGCCTGCTGGGCACCTTGTTACCCCCCAGCTGTTTCCCTACCAGATCCATAAATGAGGATGCCCAAGCCCCACCCCCACCACTGCCAACCTGTGCCAGGCAGGGAGCTGCCCAGCTGAGGGAGACTCTGTTGAGGCTCTTGAGGTGCCCTCTGGAGCTGAATGAAGCTCAGAGCAGAGTGGCACCACAACCTCCCTTGCCCTGCTGCCCACACTCTGCTGCATGCCCCCAGCAGACCCTTGGGGGGGGGCTTCTCCTCGGCTCCACTTTGTGCCCCTTGCCCTATCTCTGGGCAATGCTGAGCAGAGTCTGGGCAACCTCTTTCCCCTCCCCCAGCCTTTAGTCGTTGCTGCTGACTGAGCAGGGCCCCTCTGGGGCTGCTGTGCCCTCCCTGCTGGCTTCCCTTTGCCAAGGGGGCACTGAAATGCCCTCGGAGCCTGGTGGCAGAGGAGCTGCTGAGGTCGCTGCGTGGAGCAGGCAGCTCCTGCTGGGCTCTGGTTCACCAAATGCCCTTTGGGCACTCAAATGTTTCTTCCCTTCTCTGCCACGCAGGGGAGGGCACCATCCCCGTGGAGTCCAGTGACATTGTGCCCACCTGGGATGGCATCCAGCACGGGGAGCGCCTGAGGACCATGTCCTGCAGCGACAAAATCCTGCGCTGGAACATCCTGGGGCTGCAGGGAGCTCTGCTCTCCCACTTCCTGGAGCCTGTCTACCTCAGCTCCGTCACGCTGGGTACTGCCCGGGGCACTGCCCAGCCTGCTTGTGCCCAGCTGGCACTGAGCCCTGCCTGGGGAAAGGGAGTTTGTTGGTGGGGGGGGGGGGGGGGGGAGTGGGTTTGCTGCGAGGCTCTTGGGGTTTAGAGTCACAGAACCATGGAAGGGTGGAAGAGAGTTCTGAGGTCAGCAAGGCCAACCCAGAGCTGCCCCCCTGTGCCCC
>WBNM01042860.1:4534-67200 GCA_013399055.1 Ramphastos sulfuratus
GAGGAGGAGGAGCATAAGCCCCTCCAGAGCAAAACCCCTTCAACTGCTCCTCGAGGCAAAATAGACCACTGGCAGGAGAGAAATTTGAAACCCAGCCAAACAGACAGGGTATTAGCACTGCAAGCAAGTGCTCAGGGCCCGTTTTGCCCCAGCAGGACACTCTCTCAGCCTGTCCTCATAGGAGAGCTATTTCATTTTGTCTTTTTATCTGGCCTTGGCAGCAGAAACACTGTGTCGTGGGATTCAGACCTGTAAATGAGGCCTCTTCAGAAGTGCATGAGCATGTTGTTAATTATACTATGCAGAAATGACCAGCCTCTGGTTTGGAACAACCTGCCTCACTAGACAGTATCCAGTATTCTCTTTCCCAGTGGCTATCAGATAAGGTTTATAGATATTGAAGCCTATGTGATGTGTGAGAAGGAGAGCAAGTAGCTGTCACGTGGTGAATTTCTGTCTGGTTGTGTGATTGGCAAGGCAGGGTAACGGAAGGCTCTCAGCAGACTGATGCAGCTTCTCCAAAAGGATTGACTATCCACGTTATACAGCGTGAGATGGCTGCGTGATTGATGAACAGTGAAAAGAATGAATCTTGACTGGCTGGAGAGCCAAATGTCAAATGCAAAATGAAAACCAAGCATCACATGGAAATTAATGTTCTTTTTCTTTAGTCCCAGTTATAAGCATGGTGTCCTTGAAACAATATTGTATGAGAAAATTATTCCCTAAATGTTTTAGCTTTCAAACTGATGGATTCTTCTTCAGAACTATATATATATATATGTATATATATATATATATATATGTATGTATGTGTACACACACACACACACACAGAGTGGCATTTTGGATTGGGGTGGCTTGGAGATTTTTGTGAAAATACTCTTGATGGAACAAAGATATGTAGGCAGTACATTTAAGCTCTTTTTGTCAAAACATCACATAGCTACAGAAACTACCTATGCATAATACCGAGCAGATGGATTTCTGGTACTCAAGGAAGGGTCTTGTAATCAGGATTAGAAGATTTTTTTTTTTTTTTTAAATCTCCTGTTTGTTTTGACATGAATTCATATGTGACTGTAAGTCATTTCAGTCAGTCTGACTGTGCTTTATCTTATCCGTATGGAAACTATTCTGCAGTTCTCACATACAAAATCTCTGATAAGTGCAGATAACATAATTATCATACAAAAACGATGGCTGTGAATATCCATTTCTGACACAGATATTTTTTTTTCAAAATACAAGAACTTTAATTTAGTAAAATAATGGACATAGTGTTTAGAATGACAGGGATTCTTTTCCTCTTTCATCTATTCAACAAGCATCTCTATCCAAAGAAACATTAGTTAATTATTTTTTCAGTGAGGACTACTTAAAATTCTGTAGCACAGTCAGATTTTGTCAGAGAACCACAGGGGAAAGCCAGATGTGTAGCTTTTAATAGATGGAAAGGAATGAATTAGAGTTATGCTTGGGAAAGTGTCTTGTGTGATAAAAAAAACCCCAAACTGTTATACTCCTGTTAGGCTTTCATATGGAGACGTAAAGCATTTTAAAATCCAAACCCATTAATTTGTTGAAGATGAGGTTAATCTGCCCCACAGTTACCATTCTGAGGGCTTGCATTTCTCACCCATGCAGACACCCAGTATACGATTGCCATTTTCAGGTCACCTTCTGTTTTGCCTGTGTTTACCTCAGGTTTTCATAGAATTGTGGAATGGGTTGGGTTGGAAGGGACCTCTAAGGTCAGCTAATCCAACCACCTCTGCAGTAAGCAAGGACATCCTCAAGATCCCTGTCAAGCCTCACCTCATCCTTCAGGATGCAACCTGTTGCAGTGTTCCACCATTCTCCTGGAAAAGAACTTGTTCTTAACATCCAATCTAAATCTACTCCTGTCTAGTTTGAAACTATTGCTGCTCACCTTATCACTACAGACCTTTGTAAACAGTCTCTCTTCATCCTTCTTGTAGGCCCCCTTCAGGTACTGAAAGATCACTTATTAGGTCTCCGTGAAACTGTCTCTTCTCCAGGCTTTCTTTTTCAGAAAGCAGTGTATTCTAGTGTGATCTAATTTTAGGAAAGATTTTATGAGTTTCAGAAAAGTAAGGGTGAGTGAAATTCCTTTCAAAGATTGTCAGGCTGTCCTAAGAGACAGACCTTTACTTCACTTAGAAAGGTCCTATAACTACTGTTAAGGTGTTTGATAGAACATTTTAAGTTAGATCTAACATGGCAAATCTGAGAAGTAAAAGAAATATCTTTGCAACGGCTTACTATCTGAAATAATTCTTATCTCCTGCATTGCTGTGTAGTGGTAGCATCCAATCAGTTAGATCCCTTGGCTGTGAAAAGGTTGAGAGAAGTGGGAAGTGCAGAAACTTTGTAATTAGGAGCAAGTTGTTTGTTGCAACTCTGTTCTGCATGCCATGCAGTACCATCTCCTTCCCTTTTCCTAGTTGTGTTTTATCCACTTTTTGTCTGGTTTTGCATTTAATTTTGAAGTGCCATGAAGCAGCCACAGTCTTTTTACAAGAACGTTGCATTCAGAGTTAGAGCATGAATAACTGAGTGCCCAATTGGCAAAGCCTGGTTTTATGTGCTTTGGGTTCTTCGGCTCCTTCTGTATTTCCACAGCTTCCTTTCCACATCTTCCTTGTCATGTCTGACTGCTCTGTGATTGAAAATGTGTTGGAGGTGGTTTATGCCACTGTTGCATGTGATCTAGTGTTCAAGGAATACAGATGGTCAGCAGGGTGATAGCAAAAACCCACATTGTTGAGGCCGAACTTTGGCCTTTCCCTCCATGGGAGCACTGATTTAGGTCCCTCCTTTTTCTTTCTGCTAGTCTTTGACATGAAACTTGGTGGATTGCTCTTCCACTGTTGAAGTGAGTGAGTAGGATCAAAAGTTACTAGGATGGGCAGAGATAATGAAATAGAATCGAGGGCACCACATGCTCGTGGGTCAATTCCAGTGAGGAGTAGTGTTCACCAGGAGACAAAAGCAACAACAAAGCACAGAAGAAAGCTGTATTAAAATATTATGGGTTGTGTTCAACAGACCAGTACTCCTTTCTAAGTAGAGGAAAGTGTGTCACTGCAATGACCTATAATATGCGATAACAAGAAGGAGCTAAGAATATTTCTCATGTACATGTGTGCACAGGTTATTTGGGGGGTAAAGTGAAATACTCTGAACTAAAGAAATTCTAGAGTTTCAGTTCCTCTTTTTCATGTAAATGCCAACTCTATTATGTTTCAGCCTTTAATCAGTGCTTCTGCACTATTTTCACACACATACACATACAATTTTGTTTCCTTCTCTGCACAGAGCTGAGGCTATTCATTTCATAAACTATTGTTGGGTATTTTTCCTTTGCATTGTTTATTGTCTAATTGCAGTTTTATTTGCTACATGCTTTTTAAACCTTACTCTCAAGGGAGTTACTAATTTATTTCTAACCTTTCCTATGACCCTATAGCTATGTTTCTGAGCACTTCAGAAACAGTAATGAGTTTAGATTTTCTCCTGAAGTGCAGCTTTTGTCTTCCCATTTCACAGATGAAAATGAGACAGATGTTCAAAGTGTCTGCTAGAACAAACTGTCTAGTGAACAAATTTGATCGTGATCAAGCTGAAATACTTGAAAATAGATATTTTAAAATGATTAACATTTTGTAGGATGTGTTCAAGCAAATTGCAGCTCTGACTGGACAGCATTGAAGAGAAACTAATTCCAGGATACGAAGTCTCAAAGAAAAAGGGGAAATTAGTACTTCTTGGTTAATTCAGAGGAACTGAATCCTAGGAATTATCCAGTACAATTTGATAGAGCACACCATGTAAAATCTAAGTAGAAGACTGGGATGGTTTGGGAGTTCCCTGCCCCCCCAACACTTTGTAAAATCACCCAGACTAGACTCAGCCAGCTGGAAGGAATGAAGCTATATTTACAGCTTAGCACAATATACAAGCAGATACATACACAATGTACATGAATATTTACAGAAATATACGAGTTAAAGGTAATACAGAAATGCAACACCCCTCCCAGAAATCAGAGTCCCCAGGAGGGGTTCCCAAACACCCTTCCACCTCTCCCCACCCCTCTACCTTACCCCAGGGTTTGCCTTACGCACAAGGTGAGTTTGGAGGATCAGCCAGGGGGGTTAGAAGGAAAGTGGTTAGTTAGGTTAGCAGAGACGTCCAGACCAAGCCAGAAGCTAGAGAGAATGAGACTCTCTGTGAGAGTATCTTATCTATGTTTCTGTTCCTATTCTTATACATCTCAGCAAGCCTATGAGTGAAGTAGACATCACCGTTGTTTTCCTTTCATAGCCTATAATATAATTTTCTCATTAAAATATTCCAATTAGCCTCAAACCAGCACAAAGACTGAGGTCCAGTGGACTCATTGGAGGCCTTCAGCTGAGGTACAAATTGCTGGAATTTGAGCCTGACAGAGTGCAAGTTTGTGCTTCTGCACTTCAGTCCTCTACAAATAGAGAAGCTGACTGTCTAGTCGGACCACCCTCTGAATGATACAAATGCTCTTCTGAGGGCAGATATTTGTTACAGCCTGCAGTCTGGATACTTACTGCTCTTTGATGTCTTAGAGTGCCAAGGTGCTATCATGATTATCTAGCATAAAATACACAGCAAGCCAAGAAAGGATTTTTTAATGCAATCTCTGTTGTGGAGGTGGGCTGATGAATCAGAGGCTGGAGCTGCAGAGGTTGTGTTAGAGCAGTTAGACTTGCTAGTTGGAAAAAGTAACCATTGTTTGATGTTTCCACGAGAGTCATCCATTAACTGCGGCTGAACTTGACTGAGTGTGAAATTAAAAAGGGAGACTCGGGTTTCAAGACACTCCCTCAGGTGCTCCAAAGCATGCTAACTGGCACTGTGGGAGACCACCTAAAACAAGGATACTTAAAGGAAAGAGGCCATGGCAATATGAAAATAAAACCTTTGTATTATCACTGAACCCACAAAGTTAGTCAAGATCAACCACACTTTTATTAACTGCTGAATGTCACCCTGCAAGAAATGCTTCTTTTTTGCCAAGGCCCAACCCCAGCTGTGCTTAGTGAGCATCTACAGTCTCAGGAATTGGAGGTGTTTAATACCAGACAGAGAAGTCTGTGCAAATGAATGTTAGAGGAGCTGTCAGGAGACTATGTGTAAGGCATTACTTAGTGTTGTAGGGGGGATTTGCACCCCAACAAATTGGAAATTTACCCTCCTGAGTAAATTTACCACATTTACTCAGAATTTTGGGAGTTAAATGAAATTGTATTTACAAAGGTGAACTAAATGTAGAAGTATAAAAAGCAATAAACATGTATAAGGTATATTTGCATATTATTTACAGTTCAATAACAACGCAATACCTCCTTGTGCAATATTTCACCTCACTCACTCCCCAGCTCTGGACACAAAGCCCAGAGAGGCTGTACACAACCAGCCTGCTGTCTCTCCCCCCTCTACCTTCACCAGTCAAATCAAGAAGACAACCAGGCAGCAAACAAGGTCACAGAGAGGCAAGCAGCAAGCAAGAAGCAGCACAGAGAGACAGAGCAAGCTCGTACTGCAAAATCTAAAATATTCAGCAGGCCAATGGAATTAGATAAACTTATCTTATTATTATTATATGTCCAGTCCTAAAATTGTTTATCATTTAGACTGGAATTCTTTGGAAAAAAGCCCTATTCTTATTTATAATTAAGACACTAGGCTAGGGCACGAGCCCTAAACTATAACAGCTAGCTTTAAGAAAATGTATTTCAGACAGAAGGTTTTAGAGGCTGGTGACAACTAGGATCTGAGACAGTAGTTGTAGAGACCTGATTACTGGCTTATTTTATGGTGCTGGATACACTTGCATCTTCCTTGTTTCTTTACCTGTAAAATGAGGGAGGCATATATAGATCCCACTGGTATCATTCTGAAATATTAAAAATGCTCATTTTATACTGTGTTTATTATCCAGGAGGTTGGAATGTAAGAAGGACCATACACTTTATCTCTGTGATTGTGATTTAATACAACATCATTCTGCTTGAAGCACTGCATTTGTAATGCTCAGTTCTGCAGGAATAAATGAAAACAACGTAATTTCAGGTTTATTATATATTCTAGGTTTAAGGGGAAGGCCTTAGCCAAGAGTATGTACATACATCAATTTAATTCAGCTTTGCTCCACATGAGAGGTCTTTAAAAGCTTTTCCTGATTTTGAGAAAGAGTGTCCCTTGAGATGTTTCTTGGATATTTATCACAATGTTCTTTGCAAATAACAACAGCTAGAAAGGCTTTAGTATTTCATGCTTTCTACCATTTGGGAGTATAGAATTCCTCTTAAAGATGCTGGTTTAATATCTACTCAGAGTTCATTTCCAAGTAAAAGCAATATTGCTCATTTCACTGTTGATATGTGAATAACACTCAGTTACATTGTTGGTTCTTATGGCATGAATACACGTTTTCAGATCTAGTTATTCCTTTTACTGAGGTACTCTTTCTGAGGGAAACCTTTTGTGTCCTTGCCTGTAGCTACTGTTGACCTCCATACAATTGTCATTGTTATTTCTAGATTTAAAAGGAAAGCAAAAAGGTGATGGTCTCTGAAGGCTTGTGCTATTAAAAAAAAAAAAAAAAAGTATATATTTAGTTTAATAATCTTATTTGTAGGTTAGTCTTTGAATATTCACATACTGCCAGCTCTTTCTCATTCTTTCATCATCCAACAAAACAAACTAGGAAAATTATTGCATTGTAAACACACCTTTAAAATGCTTATTTTGAAAAACAAAACAAGACAAAAACAGCAGTGAAAAATCTCTGTGAGCCTTTAAAGAAGTTGTAAGATGGAATCCTGTGGAATGATGTCTGCTAAGACAAACTATGGTAGGTACACTGAAAAGTGGTATCTACCACATCCCGTAATGCTCTGTAATGTATTTTCAGAGCCACAAAGCCTGTGTTGGTGATGTCTAGGAAACAGATTTGTTTGTTAGCCAACTAATTACCAGATAAGTGCCCAGAGCAAGCACCTGCCATCTTCATAAAACCATGCTATGCACAGGGAAATAAATAGTGACAGATCCCAATCCTGAACTTGTCCACATTGTGTTGTGCTAGGTTTATCCTTCCTGTCATGTCATTACTTGGACAGCTTTGATTTTTGCATTGCAAACTTTTTTATGTCTCTTGTGGTTCTAAGTGCAACCTGGAAAGATGATGGCTTACACATCACTTGTTCCTGACATAGTGATTGACACCCCATACACCTTATCACCAAAAAAAAAAAAGAAAAAAAGAAAAAAAGCTCAGAATCCAGATATCACAGTGACTATTTTTCTAATATATTGTTTCTGACCTTGAATGACAGCTCATTTTAGCAATGCAATATTTGTATACTGGGAGGATATTGAGTCACTAAGTTTAATAGCAGCACAAAATACAAGCATGTTAAAAAACAGATAAGCTCCTGGCTAGAGCCATTTATAGGTAAATAATAAAGAAACAGGCTAAAACAAGTGAGTATAATGGAAAACAGTACAAGATTTTTACAACATTTTGGAAGTGGTTTAGGCTTGTGTTTTCTTGGCTGTTTGCTTCTCTTTTTTTTTTTTGTTTCATTTATAAGTTAATCTTTTTGGTTGTTTCGCTGCTCCTCCAAGTGTACATCAAAAAGGAAGTAATTTAATAAATCCCAGTTACTCAGCTTTCTGTCTAGCTTTTAACTGCATTATGAATTTGGAGGGCTCGTTGAAGGAATAATCCTTGAAGTCTGTTTGAGAGAGCAAAAAGGAGATAGCAAAGGGCCTACCCTTAGGATAAGAACATGGAAGAGAACAGGAAGTTGTTTGCCAAGAAAAACAGCAGCGGAACCTTATGGTAACAATGATAAGTTCAAGTACACTAACTTACAGAGAAGGAATTGATTTCTTTTATATTTTTGCACAGGAATTTGAGATTAATGTTAATGGAGGAGGAGGAAGTTCCAGAGGTGGGTCTGTGTGACACGGAGAGAAAGAAAGTCATTAAAAATTTGTGTTACTATTGGCATCTCAGCTTTTGTTTATTAAGAGGAGATCGTAGATGTAATTGAGGTGAGCTGTAGCTGAGTAATGGAAAATGTGTTCTTTCTGCACTGGCCAAAGGAGTCAGACAGATCCTGCAAGAGTTACTGGGAAAGAAGGAAGATTCTGTGAACTTGCCATGCCAGCCAGGATAGACTGTAGTTAAAGATGTTCTCCCTAAGGGATGACAAACCTGAAACTAACTGTCAGATTTGATGCATCTGAGCTTAAGGTCAATCAGTCTTTGTGTCCTTCCATTATTAAATGTGGTTTATGTTTGTATTTGGCCATGGCCCAGCTGCTAGGAGTGTTGCTGACCTGACTTGACTGGTCATTTATAGTGATCTTGATATTAATTAGGAATTGCTAACTGGAACAAGTTCAGCATAAGCACAGAGATGTTCAGGTACAGAAGCACTTAGCCTGTGAGGAGATGCTGAGTGACCAGGCTTGTCTAAGCCTGGAGATGGAGATCCTAACTGAAGCCTCCCTATAGGGAGGTTATTGAGAAGACTGAGCTAAGTGCTTCCCAGTGGTACATGTGGGTGGACAAAAGGCAGTGGCCATAAATTGAAATGAGATAGAATCATAGAATGGTAAGGTGGGAAGGGCCCTCAAAGATCTAGTTCCAACCCCTCCCACTAGTACAGGTCCCTCAAGGTCTTGTCCAGCCTGGCCTTGAACGCCTCCAGGGAGGGAGCAGCCACAACCTCCCTGGGCGACCTGTGCCAGTGTCTCACCACCCTCACTGGAAAGAACTTCCTCCTAACATCCAGTTTAAATCTCCCCTCTGCCAGTTTAAACCCATTGCCCCTTGTCCTGCCATTGCAAGACCTTGGCAATAGTCCCTCCCCAGCCTTCCTGTAGGCCCCCTTCAGATACTGGAAGCCTACTGTAAGGTCTCCTTGAAGCCTTCTCTTCTCCAGACTGAAGAGCCCCAACTCTCTCAGCCTGTCCTCAGGCTGAGATATTAAACTGGATACCAGACTGGATATTAAAAGAAACTTTCCCCATGAATATGATCATCAACTGCTGGAACAAAGGCCCAGAGAGGCTGTGCACTCTCCACCCTAGACCATAATCTGACCTTCTTTAAGCAGGAGGATGGACCAGATGCACTCCTGAGTTGTCCTAGGATCCTATGACAGATGATAGGGCAATTTTAGTGACTGCAGTTCTTCGCAAGAGTATTTTCTTAGTATAACTTCAGTGCTACAGATTTGATATGAGCAGATTTGAAAAATACTAATTATTGCTCAGGCTCTGACCATTTACTGATAAATTAATAATAAATCTGCATTTATCCTTCAGCTCAGTTCCGTCCCTTCGCTTTTGTATTAAAGCATACAGTCATACATCACACACACACAGAAACACGTGTGTGTATATACACACAAAATAAGAAGCAATATGGAATTCTTTTGTGAAAGTGCCTGGCTGCTTTATTTATTTTTTCAAGGTTTCCCATTTCTGTAAAATGAGTAAGTAAACTCCATGTGTGTTTGGAATCAGTGAATTGCTAGGAATGGTGTACAGCTGATAACTTCTGAAACAGTCATGCTTGTAGGCAGTGCTTTCTCTTAACGACACAGCAGTGCGCATTCATTGGAATACACGGTGACAGGGATGCCTCTTCTGGGAATTGTGGTGTTAATTCCATTAGAAAAAAAATACTTTGTGTGCCATTTGTTTTCTGATTTAAGATCAGCATTCCACATTTGCAGAAGGCTGGTAGAATTGCAGTGTGTGCATGCAGCCCAGACAGCTAACCGAGNTAAATCAAAGGAGCTCTCTTAATACCTACAGACTTAAACATGTCTTCCAGAACTATTCAATAAAATTTGAATTTACATATTTTTTGGCTGTGTAATCTATGTGACCTTCAGTAACTGTTTGGTTTTTAAATCTGAAAAATGCCTCCAAAGTGTAATAGCCCAGAGTTTCAAATGGCATGGTAGGCTATGTAATGCATATTTTAACATGTTTTAATTTGTCACACAGACTTGTTGCGCGTCGTTATATAAAAGTCCACATTTTTAAACCCAGTAGTACAAATGTGCAAGATGTACTTAGTTGGGCTAAAAAAATCCAGAAGTCTAATTTATCTTGAGATATGCTCAGTCAAGTAGTTTTTCGCAGCAGTTAGCTAACACTTCAAGCTCTAACAGTGCCCCTGAGCCATGAAAGAAATTTGCATGTAAGAAATGTTTTGAATCTATTAAAACCTCAGCTCAGAGCTAAAGAGTTGCTCTCATGTCTTTGTTGACTAACAAGAAGTGAGATCTTACAAAAAGCTAGGCTGTGATCGACAGATGCCAAAGCTTAGGTTTTGATGTGATTATATATTTATCTCATGCGCAGCATTTTAAGTCTGGGACTGGAGCTTCAGAAAGACACCAATCAATGGATCTGTGCAAGAGTACACGAAATGTATTACTCCTGGCAGTCGTCAAGGCAGAATTATTCAAAAAAAAAAAATCTGAAATGCATTTGATCATACACTAGATGGTTTAATAATTTATATTATACCTTATTAGCAAAGTCTTATGTTTACTTTGTGGCTGCCAAAACAAGATGAAAGGCTGCCTCCATGGAAATCCAAGATGCTTAGCTCAAAGTATCTGTCTTTGCATTTCAGCTTGATAATTTCCCTTCCTTCTCTCATTTTGATTAATAGTACATAAGTTTATATCTCGGTGTACCTTTTCCTTCGTTGTGGTCTTTTTTTAGTGAGAGCAATGGTCCTTATTAACAAGTCTACCAAATAGTTTTATGGCCTATCACAATTAAACTGGTATAAATATATCTTTCTGGGAACTTCATTTATCTTAGGTCTTACAGGTACAAAAGTGTGAATCCTAAGCTCAGCTTAGGAAACTGTCAGACTCTGACTAGTATTATGTATAGTAAATATCACCAGTTACAGCAATTCTGACTATTACAGAAATGCCTTGAACATTTCCTTGGAAAGCTAATGCACTGCAGATGTTTTAGCTAGAGGTACAAATCAGGGCCTTTAAGAATTAATACTGCTTTAAAGTGAGAGCACAGAGTGACCTGCTAATTCAACAAATGAGATCTTTGCCTCCACCCAGGTATCAATTGTGCATAAAAGTGTTCTAATAAACATGTTTGGGTTTTTTTCTGTAGAGCTTTCCCCTCCCCATAAAATATGAAAGATCTTCTCTGAAGGTGGGTGTCTTGGAGAGTTCTTCAAGACACAGTATATGGAAAGCTGTAGGGACAACAACATATGTAATAGCTACTCTATACCTGTGCCAAGGCAGGTTTGGGCTGGATGTTAGGAAGAAGCTCTGCACAGAAAGTGATTGGCCATTGGAATGGGCTGCCCAGGGACATGGTGGAGTCACCATCCCTGGAGGTGTTTAAGAGGAGACTGGATGAGGCACTTAGTGCCATGGTTTAGTTAATTAGAAGGTGTTGGGTGATAGGGTGGACCTGGAAACCAGGTCTTTTCCAACCTGGTTAATTCTGTGATTCTGTGATACCTTACCTGAAAACTAATTCCTCAAATGGTGGAACCTACAGAAGGACTTTTGCCCCTGCCTCAAAAAACCCAAAAAAACCCAAAACAAAACAAACCCAACCAAAAAAACAAACCAACCCCCCCCCCCCAAAAAAAAACCCCAAACAAGCAAACAAACAAAAAAACCCAAAAAAAAAAAAAAAACCTCAAACCAACCAACGAAAAAAGTAAGCGAACAAAAAAACTCAAACACACAAAAAATAAAACCATAGTGTTTTTCACTGGCACAGCTGGTGATGCAATACTTTTATGTTAGGAAGAACTGGTTATATTCTAGACAGACACTTCACTGTTGTCTAGGCTGCAGAGAGAGCCACTCAGGCCTTAGCTCAGGCTTAAGAGAGTGGAATAGTGTGACCAGCTTAGCAGAGCTCTTCCCCTTCCCACTGAGAGTTCTGTGCTGTGTCTTAACAGAGCTGCACTACAGCCTCTTGGGGAGAGGCATCTACCTGCAGGTGTCTCTGAGAGATTATCCTGTTTTTAAAAGCTGTTGTACGAATTGCAGGGGGGACAAAAGACTGCCATTTTCTAAAGGAGCCTTTCAGCTGCAGGGAACCAGATGTACCCTTTTTATATCTTCTGTGACAATAATGACAGAAAATTTCAAGGAAACCAGTGGTATTAGCCTTCCGTCAGTGTTGCAGGGCAGAATTTCAGAGCAAATTAAAGAAAGATTCCTAGAAAACATGGGTCAGATCAGCCTATTAATTACTGTTCTTGAAAGAAAATATTTGTCAGGATCATCTGAAGAGATACATTGTCAAACAGAAGTGTAGTAGTGTTCTAAATGACAAGCTGTTAAGAACATCTTAAAGGGTCACTCTGGTTTGCAAATTGTAGTAGTTTTGTCCATATGGGAACAGTTTAATCCATGAGAAAATTTGTAAAGAATTCAGGTTGTTAAGGTAATAAAGAGTAGTAGTTAATGCATGCATCTATTGAAAGAAAAACCTCTCATCTAAGTTGTTTGACAGTCTCTTATATTATCTGAGATACTGTGAAAACTTGAAAGTTGTGATGAGTTCTGAAAATGTAACTACTAATAGAAATAGATGCAGAAACAGAAGGAAAACAAAAGTTTAGTGAAATTGTGAGAATTGTGCCTCCAACTCAGTTAAGTTTCCATATCAGTAAAACACTGTTAAGATAAAATCTCATTTACAGAGAGAAAACAAAAAATGGGTTTAGTGTATCAGTATGATCATGTAATTTATGAGAAATATGACAAAGTAAGGAAGAAAATGGGCCTCACAACTTTCCAGCATGGCTTACTCAACTGAAATGCTACTGAGACAGCTGGCCATGGGACCAGTGGTGTTCCCCACCACCAGGAATTTGAAACCTTGCTAAAATCTCTGCTTACATTCTCTCCTGCTGCAGTATGCAGCACTGCCTGATGCATATGTGTTGCAACAGAGGTTGAAGAAAACAATATGGCAACAAAACAAACAAACAAACAAAAAACCAGTATAGACTATTATGCTGGTTTGAGGCTAATTGGAATATTTTAATGGAGAAAATTATACTATAGGATGTGAAAAGAAAACACTGATCAAAATTATACCAACAAGATGGTACTGACAATCTGGGGTTATGTTGGAAAACAGTAAAACTGCAGAACTGTAGAACAGAAATGAAGTGCTAGTGAAATCACTGCTGAAAGCTACTGCACAGAAACATGAATGGGTGCATGAAGCACTAATATGGTTAACTGTTAGTAAAGGGGAAACTTTTTACAAGTTGTAATGTGCATTCAGGGTGTTTTGTTGGCCATCTCTAGTCTCTCAGAGACAGGTAACAACTGGAGGTGAGCACAAAGAGGAACGCAGAGAGTTGCAAAGCAGTTTATGAGGTACTGGCTCTAGTCCTGTGCAACTAAGTAGTCAGCACTTTACTACTAACCATGTTCTGTAGAAATATTTAATAGGGAGTTAGGAGTCTGATTGTGGTCAGCCATATTTTTAGTCACAAATTGGTGAAGAGGTCAGTCTTTGATTACAATGATATTTTTGCAGCCTTGCACGTTCTTTTAAATCACCTCAGCGTTAGTGTTAGCATCCCATCAATACATGTAAAAATGGGGCATGACCATACGTTGCACATCTTACATTGGAAGAGATTTGTCAGATCTGCAAAGAAAAGAAAGGTTGTGTAAATGTCTAGAAAGAATTAAGTTAATCTATGAAAATTCCTTTGTACTGTATGGTTTCCAGTTTATTCTGCAAGGCAAAAGTTTATTAGCTTTCATTTTGGAGGATAAAACAGCCATGGTTGGTTACTAAAATTTCAGATGCCTTAGAACTTGATTGTACCTGTTACCAATGTGAAGCACTTTTGGTGTTCTTGGGTTTGTTTTTGTTTTTTTTTATTAATGAAGCTAACATATTTTGCACAATGTAGACTGAAGTACTGGAGTACTATTATTTTACCTTACAGTACAGAAAACTACACCCTGATTTGCTACCTGTTTCCTGTTTACTTGGTTGATGACCTTCTGGATGCAGTACAAATAAGTCATTCTCATTTCATAGGTCACTTACTCAGTAGCCCTTTGCCTGTGTGAATGGTGATCTAAATCAACAATGCCTTAGATGTTGGAACGGCACTTACACCAGGATATCATTTGCCCCTTTGATGCTTACTTACCTAAGCAGTACTAATTGCTATTTTCTTTCTGTAATAGAGCTGATTTCTGAAATGGAAAACAGGAGGCAGTTACAGACAGTTTAAAATGTGCTGCCACACTTTCATAGGCAGGTATCTTTTCTTGGAGCTTTGATAGTTCTTAAGAGTTTGCCCAGAAATGTTTGGTAAGGGAAGGAGTCAGGCCTGTGGTATCTGTATTTCCCTGTGACCTTGTTTCAGCTGTTTGGAAATGCAGAATTATCCAGAGAGATGTTTTCTCTGTCCCTGACTTGTCTTATATGAAAGGGGGGGAATAATTAAACCTCTTTTTTAACTGGCAAATTTTAAACTGGTTAAAAAAATCTTTGATTTCCAGTTGAATTCCTAAGAGATCATTGAAATAGAGGGAGGAAGAAAGACGGGATCAGAAATATTGACTCTTACAATGCAAGATCATTACATTTTAGTTTAATTACCACTTATGCCTCTTGTAAATATCATCAGATTACAATTTTAAGATATGTTTTTACTGTGGAGTATCTACAGTGCCAGCATGCTGAACTAAACAAGGTAGAAGAGTTTCTTATTCTTTCCCCTTAGATGTTCCACTGAAATAGTGACTGAACATCTGTAACTTGTGCTGCTGTTAAAAGTCCTCATGCTCTGGGGGATCTTGCTACTTGCAGTCAGTTTAAGTATGGTAATGGCAGGCACAGCAGGGACCTCGGATTCAATATGCTGAATGAGAAGGTGAGTGTTTTAGCACAGCTGCCTCCTGAGGGTCAGGGGAAAGGAAAAGCCCTGTGGGAGGATTTTCAAGCACCACTGAGCTGGCACACCAGGAGATGATGATTGACTTTGGAGGAGCCCTGCTGTGCAAAGGATTCTTGTGTTCTGGTCCCCTTTATCACCGGTTAGACATTTAATTTGAAGAAGCCAAAAATGGGAGAGTAGTGAGACAACAGCAGAATAAATAAAAGATCATCAAACAGTCCTCTTTGATGATACTGAGGTCTGGAGATTGGTGTCTGTTACTAATAGCTTCATTGATTTCACAGTTAATTTCATTAAAAGATTAACTTTGTATGGCATTAGTAAGATTTCTGCATGAAACTGGATGACCTGATGATGATGCAGCGCAAGGTGAATAAATTGTTTGTCTTGAAAAGGGCTATTAATTTAAACTTCAATATAAAGAGATTTATTTGTATTTGGTATGTGCAATCCGAAATACATAGCATAGGTTCAATCTTAATATGTGCATTTCTTTGCAGGAGTTCAGGCACGCACCAAAGAATGGCACAAACTGGAAAGCAAACCCTTCTGCTGAGACCTCAGTGGAAACACCACTCAGCTCGTGGCTGACTTTGCAGCTTCCATGGCAACAAGAAGGGGATGGACTGAAGATACTCTCTGTCAGCCTGGCTCTACTTGCAGTTCTTGTTATGTTTTACTACGGAGTAATGAAAACAGAGCGGTGAACTGGATGAGGCTTTTATGAAAGCAATGAAAGTGATGTTTAAAGTCTTCAGAGGAAACACTTTTACCAACAATTTTTTTTTTTTTTAAAAGAAAATAGCGAAAAAGCTAATATTGATTGGGCAATATTTTTTATTCATTCTATGCATTTCTTGTCATTCATAGGAGAAAATGTTGTAAGCTCTAGGGAGACCTATCTTGCCAAAATCCTGCCTTGTTTGGCTGAACAGTTTGTTGCATTTTTCCTCTTCTTTTTTCTAAGGTGATGCAATGTTTGCATTGCTTACTGTTTGACTAACTGCTGCAGCAGGTACAATTGCATGCAGGAAACTCAGAAAGTTTATAAGAAATCTTTCCACTGAGAGATGTTGGTAATCTTCTACTTAAACCTTTCTTAAAGAACTTGCTTAATGCAGTGTGATGGTTTGATGTGTGTCTTTCTATATTAGAATCAAACACTGGTACATCACTGAAGTTTGTCATTTGTTGCTATTTATTTTTCTGCCATGTCAGAAAACATTTTTGCCTGCCATCTTGCCTCTCTCAGCTTCACAGGGAGTTACTAGGCTTTGTTAATACAACAGGAATTATTTTTTGCATAGAAACAGTTTTAGAGGTATTTGTTTTTTATCACTGATTGAGAATATGGAGATCTGGTGGTAGAGTGCTGTTAAAATATAGGTTGAATACAATATATTATGGTATGTTGCATATACTATATTATAGAATGATTCTCAGAGAACTAAACATGAATCTTGTTTTAGGTGTGCATTGGAACATGCCTTATATAAGAATATTGCTCTGTTAGTGGGAAGGTTACATTTTGAACACTGCAAATTTCTAATTACTTTCTTCAAGCCATTTTCGTCATGACAAGATCAGCGCTCATCTTGAGAATGTGCTGGTCAGCCACACATTGGACTCTGTGCCCAGTTCTGCCAGCAGCAGACTGCATGATACTCTTCACTCTTTCATGCCTTGTCAATTTTCTGGATCTTTATCCAAACTCTCACTTGCAAATTCTGTTTAAAATGTTAAAAGCAGGAGGGTTTTTTTATGTTTATGTGATGCCCAACAAAGACAGAGATGAGCTGTCTACATGGCTGTTGCAGTTTGACTCCAGTAGGCAGCTGAGTTACTTGCTTGTTCCACAGCTCCCCTCCCTGGTGGGGTGGGGGAGAGAATTGAAAAGGTAGAAGTGAGAAACTTACGAGTTGAGATCAGAACACTTTAAAGCAGAAGCTGTGCACACAAGCAAAACAAGGAATTCATTCACTGCTTCCCATCAGGAGGCAGGTGTTCAGCCATCTCCAGGAAAGCTGGACTCCATCACACATAACAGTTACTTGAGAAGACAAATGCTATCACTCCAAATGTCCACCTCTTCCTTGTCCTTCGCTCGGCTTTGTATGCTGAGCATGACATCATATGGTCTGAAATAACCCTTTGGTCAGTTGAATTCAGCTGCCTTCTCTGTGCGCCGTCCCAGCTTGTTCACCACCGGCCTGGTGTGGTGGCATGGGGAGCAGAAAAGGTAAGCACTGCTCAGCAGTAACAAAAACTCCCCTGCAAATCCAAAACATAGTCCATGCTAAGTATGATGAAGAATACTAACTCTATCCCAGGTGAAGCCAGTACAGTGGCTCTACAGTGCCGATGAATAATTCCCCAGGAAGGATGCTTTGCACTTTATTAACCGAGGATTCCTAGCAGTTACAGACAATTAATCAGGAAGTTCCACCATGATGCTTTCAGTACAGCCTGTAAATTATAACAACAAATGTAAGTGTCTTCAGGAAATTAGGTGTGTGATGACTTGAATATTATATTTCTGATTGCACCCATTGAAAGTCATGAGCCAAGACTCAAAATCCATGAGATTTTTTTTTTTTTTAAACCACATGCTCTTGATTTGCTTGTGCTGAGTTTTTTGGGCTTTTTTTTTTTTTTTTCTCCACCAGCCAGGAATATGTAACAATAATTTACATTTTTAACAAATCTGTAATATTAAAAAAGGAAAAAAAAAACCAACAAAAAACACACACACAAAAAAAAAAAAGAAACAAACAACCCTGCTTGATGCTGGGTAGCGAAATTTTCAGGAAAGTGCAACATATGACAAGATTCTCAGGAAAACTATGAGTTGACAAAATTGTTATATCTGAGCCAAATTTTTGCATTTGATGGGAATAAACTATGCAGATTTGTTCTATGCCTCTAGCACTCTCTCTGTCAGCCACTGTAGCTTATCTAATCGTAGCAATTACAGCCTCATTGCATCAGCTATTACAGAGATTTAGCAAGCTTGTGATTTAGATTCTGTGAGTTGCTAGCTGTAATGGGACCAGCTTAGAAATAATGCAATATACAGAAAGAGGATGAAGCAGGCTTTGTAAATGGCATTGCCCACAGATGCAATATATTCTTAAAATGAGCCTTAACCTGATAAGTAGGAAGTATTGTTTATCAAAGATTTTGTTATCTTCCTTTAGATATTGGCGAGCTTTTTGACTCTTTTTATGGAGCATTTGCTCCTGTTTATTTGCAGCTAAAGCTTTCAAAGTCACTGGGCTGAACAAGTGTGTTCTGATCAAACAGCTCATCTGGACCTTCAGGCAGAACTCAAACTGCACATTGCTTGAGGCTGCTGTTGAAGGCCACTGGGAAACCTCAGTGAGTGTAGATTGAACTATAGAAGTGTACCCTGGCCTGTATCAGGAATAGTGTGGCCAGCACTAGTTAGCCCATATCTAGAGTACTGTGTCCAGTTCTGAGCCCCTAAATTTAAGAAAGATGTTGAGGTGCTTGAACGTGTCCAGAGAAGGGCACCAAGGCTGCTGAAGGGTTGGAGCACAGCCCTATGAGGNGGAAACCTCAACTATTTTTCTTAAATGTCTGTGGTAGCACTGAGATCTCTTTGGCTGTTTTCAGTGGGGAATCTTGCAAACCACAAGATTTGAATAGCAAAGACATCTTGAATCTCTTCTGAACTACATTTAAGTGTATGCTTCTTATGTCCTCTTTGTGCACAGTTTTGGATGCTGGAGGACTTTATCATTTAATCTTTTTATCATAGCTTTCTATTAATGGTATATAGCTTAGAATATGAAATTTAAAATGTGGTGTGTGTAAAGCTTGTTATGTAAAACAGGAGAGAGAAAGAAAGAGTAGGTACCTTTTGAGGGGAGTGCATCCACCTCCATCACATCATTGCCTGCGCATCTCTGAACATCTGACAGCTTCTGTTAATTTAGTTTCGCTCCCCAGTTCAACTTCCCGTATGGAAATCTGGAATGATTTTTGAATAACAGCAAGTAATATCTGAAGTGGCAGCAACTGGCAACTCTGACATTAAGCTTGGCTGTAGCCATTACCCACAATCCTTCCGCTCTTCTTGAGAAGCAATTACAATTTCACAGGTTGGAATTAAAATTCCCGGCGGTATGCAATAGAGTAACTGAAACTGTCAAAGTGATTTCAAGCTGCTAATCTCTTGCTGCTCGAAGAGTGAAAATAGAGCCCCTCTTACCCAGGCACAGATCTGACAGCTTAAAAACTCCAGCCTTCCAGTACATTTAAATACATATGGAGAGTGGCTTGATCTGCTCACAGAGGATATCTGTAAAGATGTTATGTCTATGAACATTTGTGTGTTATTAACAAGTCTATCTTTTTTAACTTTGAGATGTAACTTCAGGGACTAAGACAAATATCAAAGAAGTCTTATGCAAGAGCTCTGAGAATTTGGAGGATTGAGCAGACATGTGCCTGTTTGTGTGAGGCTTATTAGAGTCCTTATTTATGTATTTTCGAACATACGATATTCATAGAATCATAGAATGGTAAGGTTGGAAGGAGACCTCAAGGATCATCTAGTTCCAACCCCCTGCCATAGGCAGGGACACCTCCCACTAGTACAGGTTGCTGGAGAATTGCTTGCAACTTTTGCTAGTTCTATTTTCACATATTTCTATCCCACGTTTTCTTCTCAATGCACTGTGTTTGTGTAGGATAGAAATAAAGTGCGTTTAGAAATCAGAAACAGGAAAATGGAGAAGCTGTAAAGCTGTTATGAATATTCAAATTTAATACTCGGAAAATATTAAATATTTAAACTTTATTAACACGAATTCCCACACCAAACAAATACACACCCCTAAACGGTGAACTATTTACAATTAGGTAAGGTTCGAATACCCAGTCGGGAATTGCTTACACAAAAGGCATAGAGGAAGACCCCTTCAAAGTGATTTAGGGAAGGAATAAGGAACTGCAAATATCCAAGGGTGAGGAGCAGCAATCGCCGCTGCCAGCCGGATTCCCTTTGCCCTGGACAGGGCTATTGGCGGGAAAACCAGAGACTCCAACAGATTTAGTAGCCACATTTACTCACTGATCAGCGCTGAAATGATAAATGAGGAAGTTACAATTCCAATTTTATATTCTCGATGCAACCACGAGGCAGAGAGGGTAGCAGAGCCTGGACATGCTGCCGAAAACGAACAAAGCCTGGGAGGGAGTCACATGTCCCCCGGGGCTAGCCTGCAACACCCACCAGAGGAGGAGGAGCATAAGCCCCTCCAGAGCAAAACCCCTTCAATTGCTCCTCGAGGCAAAATGGACCACTGGCAGGAGAGAAATTTGAAACCCAGCCAAACAGACAGGGTATTAGCACTGCAAGCAAGTGCTCAGGGCCCATTTTGCCCCAGCAGGACAAAAGCTAAGGTGCAAAATCAAAAATGTTAGTGCAAAAGCTGCAAAGCAGGTTTAAACTAGGAGAAACAGCCCACAGAGGTAGGAACTGTTTGCAAAATACCATTTGACTTGTTCAGAGGCAGGGTTCATCCAGTGGATAACTACAATGAGAATAATTGCTAGGAAATATTTGTGCAAATATCATTTAAGTGTCTTTTAGTTGCATATTTCGTTCCTGCATGCACTTAACATTGAAGTGAATGCTTTTTGCTTTAAATGAAGATGCTTCAGTAGCTGGCAGAGGGGAGACAAATTATTCACAGTCCTATTTTAAATTTAAAGAAGCTCAATACAGAAGGAAAAAAATGAAGGCAACAAACAGTGATGTCCCTGCACATGCTGGTATCCCAAAGTCTCTTAATTCCCACTTGGGAAACCATGGTTATGGATTATTTATGTTGTAGAACTACTTGTGCTATACTGTGACAAGTTTGAAAAGTCATGGAAGTGGCTGTGCTCCAGTCAATAAGCTAGACAAACTGATGGCACGAAGATCTTCAGATCTCTTTGTTTCTCTGTTCCACACCTCTCTTTTATGCCTTTTCACCCTCTGTACATAGACTTCATTCTGTAACTCTTCTCATTCAAATCTCCTTTATCAATGTCAGGAACTTAAAGTACAGTGAGATAATGTGTTTTAAGTTTCCATATAATACTCTTATGGACAGAAGGTAAGAAACAGGAAGGTAATGATATATGGTCCATTGACGAACGTAATATAATGATCAAAGAGCATGAGAAACTGGTGCAGTAATGTGAGAGCAACATCATCACCTAAAACAGATCATAAGATCTGTCTTGTGCATTTTTGTCTTTCTCTACTTGTTATCACTAGCCACTCCCTCACTCAGAGGAAACAGCATTTCCTATGTTCTGCTGGAAAGATCCAGAGTAACTAAATTACATGTGCTAGGGCAGACTGAAGTACAGCAGTAACACAGACTAAGATGTGCAGGTGTATGCAGTCCTAAAAAAAAAGAGCAGCTGGTGTCACATCATGTGCCTCTGATATTCACAGCTGAGATCTGCATGGAGTCTTTGTTATTAATGTGCAATTCCAGATATCACAATCCTACCGTGTGCAGCAAGCTACCACTGAATAGGAGAGGAGGGGAAGAGGAGAGGGAGAGGGAAAAGGGGGAAAAAAACAACCTTGACTAGTTATGTTTAAGTACAAGGTGTTACTCAGTACCCACATCACCAGAGAAGCGCATTAACTGTTCAGAAGGAAGCTAAATACTGCAGTGACATCCCAAATCTCATCTTTGCATCTTTTGTTTTTTTTTCCTAGATACTTAATCTGCGTTCCAGAGGGATGAAGATTCCCCTGGCAGAACCTAAACAGATTGAGAGGGAGGAAGTCTGCTTTTTGATTGTGGTGAATTAGCCCATTTTTCACAGTGCAGGACAGACAGAATGTGTGAATTATGTCCCATGAATGGAGAAAGACTAATGTTTGAGTGTCTTATTGATAACCTTTATTTTATTGGAAACTGTTTAGCAAGGATAGCCATTTTTCTTGAAAGTGGTGTTAACATGACGTTTTATAGAGTATGATCTGCCTTGAGTGGCTTACTGAATGCTGGTTGTATGTAATGGAGTGGAATTCCATGCTGGTGACCAGAGCGTGATGCAGATTAGTGCCTACAACTTGCGTCCTTTAAGTGTCTCATTTGTTGTTGAGTGTGAGAACAGGATAGCTATGCTCAACTGAGCATAAAATATGATATCTACTCCATTCCTGGATGGAGTTTGTATGTGGGGGCTGGTGTACAACATTCTAGATTAGAGAAGAAACCTGGAGATAATAAAATGCCCCCAAAAATGGGGCCACGTTTTTTTGGCACATAGTGTGAACTGGGGACCTGAGAGAAATCATGCTATCACCCTTCCCAGCTGCTCAGAACTCATGGGCTTGCTGTGGTGTGTTAAAGCATTCTGATTCACAACACTGGTGTGTCACTGCTGGAGAAAAGCGGTCCAGCTCACCTGGCTTCTGGCCTGCCAGCTGGTTACACACAATTCTACAGGAGGAGACCACTCCAGCTAGTTGACAGCTATCACCCTGTTTTGTCAAAGCATTACATTTATTATTTCAGGGTAGGAAAAATGGGCAAACTGTGACCAGCAAAGAGATTTGCTCAGTCCAGTGGCATTCAGTAAATAATACATGTTAAATTTAATAACTGCAAGCTTCAACTGTTTGGTCTTTAAGTACTGCCCTTGTGAGTCTACAGTCTGTCTTACCCTTTCTCCAGCTGCTTTGCCTAAGCTCTCAGCACCTCATTTTGTTTTATGGAAGATATATTAGTCTGAGCACAATGACTGCTGCTCCAAAACCAAGAATGCTGCTTCTCCTGTGGAGCTGATTTGCGAAAGGTATCAGTGAAGCTATTGTGTTGCAGTGTCTCTCTTTAACTATGTAGTGTCTGGTTGCCATAGCTCTTGGGTTATATCAGAAGCTCTCTCATTTGTTATGAAGCAGTGTTAAAAGGCCTCTTCTGTTGTGTTCTATTATTTTCAATCTTGCAAAGCCCAGAAATGTTGTAATTTGAAGCAAAAGATAAAATACGTCATTGATGTCAGCTGAATGTATTAAATTTTATATCCACTAGTGGCTTTATGAGCCGTAAAAGTCAACACGTAGCAATCATTAACTGCAAGATCTCTGTACAAGAGATTGGAAAGGGCCACGTGTGACATGGTCTGCAGAGTATTAGTGTGAGACAGCAGAAGGAAACAAGTGAGCAAGTTACTGAGTCAACCACACATAACCAATAGCAGAGAGAAGGATGTTCCCACTCGAGGGACAGCTTAATCTCCAAGTATTATGGTGTTATTAAGGAAATAAAAGAAGACAGATAGCAGCTTGGTTATGCTGCTGTGGCCTTGATTTGCTTCTGTCCTGCTTGGATTGTTCAGTAGGCAGAAAGGGCAATCTGAGGGACAGTCTCCAGCAAGACAAAAGAGAGCCTAACAGCAGATCACAGCTTTGGCTGAGTGAGAAAGAAATGGTTTGGTACAAATTTCAACGCCTTGCCCTTCCATATCTCCTCCCCATTCCATTCTAAAAAGATTCTTTCTGCAAACGTGTTCTTGTTCCCAAAACCTAATTTATGTGACTGAACAAGTTCACTTTTAAGCAGATGCTAGTTTGTGTTTTGTTGTCTTGCCTACTGACACCTTACTTGTAGGGTGACAGGATTAGCATTTACATTGATATGAACCTAAACACAGTCGGACTGTGGAGCACTGCTAAGGGGATTGAGAAAATGAAGCCTAGCTGACAGTCAGTTTGCTGTATTTACTGCCTCCATCTAAACTTTTGCCAGAATTGCATACTGAAAATTGTTGAAACTATCTAAATTCATAGAATCATAGAATCATAGAATGGTGGGGCTGGAAGGGACCTCAAGGATCATCTAGTTCCAACCTCCTGCCATAGGCCCCTGACTAGTACAGGTCACTCAAGGCCTCGTCCAACCTGGCTTTGAACACGTCCAGGGAGGGAGCAGCCACAACCTCCCTGAGCAACCTGTTCCAGTGTCTCACCACCCTCACTGTAAAGAACTTCTCCTAACATCCAGTTCAAATCTCCCCTCTGCCAGTTTAAACCCATTGCCCCTTGTCTTGTCATTGCAGGATCTTGTAAATAGTCCCTCCCTAGCCTTCCTGTAGGCCCCCTTCAGATACTGGAAGGCTACTATAAGGTCTCCTCGAAGCCTTCTCTACTCCAGGCTGCAGAGCCCCAACTCTCTCAGTCTGTCCTCATAGCAGAGCTGCTGCAGCCCTCTGAGCATCTTTGTGGCCCTCCTCTGGACCCGCTCCAACACTTCCATGTCCTTCCTGTGCTGGGGGCTCCAGAACTGCACACAGGACTCCAGGTGGGGTCTGAGGAGAGCAGAGTAAAGGGGCAGAATCCCCTCCCTCGCCCTGCTGGCCACGCTTCTTTTAATGCAGCCCAGCACTCGGTTGCTGTCTGGGCTGCATGCGCACACTGCTAAAATTCACTGCTAAATTTTCTGTTTCTGCCAATTGGTAGTGACTTTGAAATCAAGCTCACTGATCATTTCATAGCCCTGGCCCACCATGTATCTCCCTGAAGAATTACTGCTGCAGAACTGTAGCATTAACGTTGCTCCCACCAGCTCCTCCATGGCACCTCTGCTATGCAAGAAGAAAAGCAAACATTAAACATCAAATAAGAGGAAGTTGCTGAACTTCATTAAGGAAGTGGCTGTCTTATGTCTCTGTACAAGGATTTGTGAAAGATTGTAGAAAATTGTAGTTTCTGAGGTCCCAGAGTTTGTTCTAGAATAGTTATCAGCTGTAATCCAACATAAACTCTGTGCCTGGGTTAACAGGTTTCAAACAATGACTGAAACCACTACCACATGTAGTAAGTGTTCATGCCATTACAGAAGGGTGGAGAAGCTCCTCCCTTTCCCTACCTTGTAGCAGCAGCAGTCCGATATTGTAGAGGTGGATAAGTCTTAGATGCACTGTGTGGCAAACAGCAGCAGAGCTTCTATGGCCAACCTCTTGCCACCTATGTTTCTTTACACAGCCTTTGAAAGACTTAAATTTGCTCTGTATCCCGCAGAAACCCTGATTCTCTGATGTCTTTTGATGAGCATGGAAGCTGTTGTGAGTATGTTCTGCAGAAATCCAGGAGTACAGTTCCAGTTTTCTGAATCACAGTGGGGAGAACAAGCATTTCAGCCTTTCACATCAAAGTTATTGTCATAAGAGGGTTCAATAGTATAGTTCCTGTTCTTGCTGCATGGACTGCTGCAAAAGTTGAGTCATCAGCATATAAATACTTCCTTGGCCTCAGAATATCTGATTTTTGTGTTGATTAACTGCCGATTTCATTGCTCTTTTCACACTTACTGACTCATCTAACTAAGAATAATGAAATTGAATCATTGCCAGTCATACTTCACATTGGTACAAATGTAGGAAAGCTGAGGCAGCTCATAAATACTATCTCATCTGCCAGGAAATCCATGAAACTGGAATTCCAGTGATTCCCAGTAGCTTGAGCAAAAGACCTGGAATAGTTTCAGTAATGAACTCTAGTCCTGTGGACAGTGTTGTCCTGCGGTCTCTAATGGTGTGCTTTGAGCAAGGAAAGTAAATCACAGAATCACAGAATGGCTTGGGTTGGAAGAGACATCAGAGATCATGTACCCCAACCTCCCTGCCACGGGCAGGAACACCTCACAGCTAAACCTGGCTGCTCAAGGCCTCATCCAACCTGGCCTTGAGCACCTTGGAGGGGTACATCCACAGCCTCTCTTAAGCAGCCTATTCCAGAGTCCCACCACCTTTGTGCTGAAGAACTTCTTCCTAAGATCCAGGCTAAAGCTACTCTCCCTCAGCTCCAAACCATTTCCCTTTGTCCTGTTGCTAGACACCCTTATGAAAAGTCCCTCTCCAGCCTTCCTGCAGGTTCCCCTCAGGGACAGGAAGGCAGCTCTAAATGATGTTATATCCAGTGGTTGAGACCTATGATTATAATGAATTATAAATGAAAATCTGCCCCATGGAAGGAACAGGTGTTATTCTGCTTTCTTGAAATGTCTACCAATCTGGCCCAAGCTCACTTGACTGGTAGAATTGACAGGGTCTTCTTGCTTGGAAAAAAAAAAATGACAGTGTACTAACTAGTCTGATTTTCCAATTTTCAGAGTTCAGTTATCTAGACATGCTGTTTGTGTGTTAGGCAGCAAAAACAAGCTAGTGTGGTGGCCAAATCAAGCATAAAGTTGTTCTCCTGTTTTCTTAGGCACTTCAGAGTCAGTTGGAAAGCAAAACTTTAGGCCTTGTGGAGAAGCAATGCTGTAGATGGTTCTTTCTATACCTTGTAATTGTCAGTATAGGACAAGCTTTAAATAATACAGAGACCCAAGCAAAGGAAGAGTTTTAAATAAACAGTCCTGTTCTGCAGTATGGTTTTAAAGTAAGCTGTGTTTTAAGAGTGTTATCCTTGAAAAGGCAAGTTACAGTATCTTGCTCACTTTACCCCACAGTTCTTGGCAGACTAAACATTTTCATTTTGAAATACAATAGCTGCAGTTCATATGGTCCTCTTACAAAAACAAATTCTTGAGTCACAATAGTTTCTATAGGCTGAGGCTAGGTTCTCACAAATTAGAAAGCTCAGGGAATGGCTGTAGCAGCTCCAACAGATTTAAACTGAGGCTGCTGCCTTTTTGTCCTACCTCCTATCAACAGCTTTTCCTTGCACCCTCCGTAATGCTGTGAGACTGCTTGAGAAGAAGCTAGGTAGCTTATGTAACAGAAACAGTTTTCTGATGGGGTTGATTGTGAGCTGGCTTATGTTGCTGAACTGGCCCACTGTGGAGGAGCATCACTGCAGGGAAGGGGCTGATTTACATTGGCCTGAGCTGCCAGAGGGTCACATTTTGGGCCAAAGATTGCATGAGTCTTACAAGCTGAGCTGCTTCTTTCTCGTACAGCTTGGGAACGGTTCCTTGTTCTACCACATTATTTCCATTACAGCGTTGCAGTAGCATGCTGTGGCCACACAAATATGTGCCTGGAAACGAAATACTGTTGTGGGAGCACTGTAGAGCAGAGCCATAAAGTCGTTTGAAGACCTCAGCACCACTTCAGAGGTAAGGTATGCTCAGGAACTGCAGAGCAGAGGTCACAGCCCACAGGGCAGGCAGGATGTTACAGGGTTTCACAGTAGTTGAGTGGTCTGTTCTGATCAGCTCAGGATTAGTAGATCATAAAATCCTTATAAAGTTACTGTCAACCTGTCCTTCCCCTTAGGCTAGTAACTCTCCTTTTGATCTCCAGAGGCACACAATAACATGACTTTTCATTCCTTTTTATTTTTTTTTTTAATGGAAGCACAACATACTGATTCCCTCCCAGGAAGTGCTGTTTATGTGGGCAGAGCAGACTTAATGTTTCAGGACTCACAATCTGTCCCTTTTGTTAGCTGTACAAATCGCTTTAAAATCCAACTGGCATGTGAGTGGGTGGTTTTGGTTGGTTGTGGTTTTGGGGATTCTTTTCTTTTGTTGCTTTCTTTCCTTGTGCACATGCTGCTAAATTTCTATTTGTTAAGGAAGTACAAAGGAGGAAAAAGTAAGTTCTGCGTCATTTCAGTTTGCCTTTGTGCTTGGATCTGGTCAGAGCCAGACAAAGTCTGGGCAGTCAGCGATGTCAGCAAACATAAAGCAGATATCTAGAGAAGGACTTGGAGCTTTTGAGCCACATGAAGACTGTTATAAACTTGTGCTTTGAGGACTTGCAGTATGACACATGCTAAACATGTTAACTGCCATTAAAGGCTCTCCTGAGGTTTGTTGCCAAATGTTAGCAAAAACTCAGCAGGACATTTCAAGGGGTACATTCCAAGAGTTTCTATCATGCATTTGATGAAACCATCTTTTAAAAAGAAACAACTAGTGTAAAGGAGAAAACACTGTACTTGCACCAGATTGATATTAAATGCAAGTTTGATTTCTGGGAGCAATTTAGGGGAACAATGACTTTTAGTGAGAGTTTAATGAAAATGTGTGAGAACAGAAATGGTCTTTCCTCGGCCTTTTGTCTTCTGCTACTGAAGCACGTAGAAAGCAAGTGACTAGACATTTAAATTGTGAAACACCAGGCAGAAAAAGCAGTTTCTCATCAGCACCCCTTAATGGGAGTATTATGGGCATCACACTACTTCTAACACTATGTTTTTGTTAAGTCTTTCCAGTGGGTTAGCTTGCAGTCATTTAATGGTATATGTGTTGTTTGTATGCGTAGTCTGGTGTATTTTTATCTTTCTTGTGTGCATCCTGTAGTTGGTACCTTGAGAAGGCCTTGCCTGAGCTGAGGAAAGGGAAAATAAGGTTAAAGAAACCATATACTGTCTTGTTCTAAGACTCTGAAATTCAGTTGTTTTGATTTCTTGAAGCAAGTGCCCCAGCTGGGGCCAGCAAGGGAGAGAGCTGTCTGCCCTGTGCCCAGGCCTGCTCGAAAGACAAATGGCTCCATTGTTTCTGTGCTGTGCAAATATCACTGGGCCTGGGAGGTCAGGATTGCACACACTGAGTGGGTGCTTAAAGAACTTGCATCAAATACAGGTAGAAGATTTTGGAGATAAGAAGTCAGTAGTGATAAGACTTATGTACTCTCTGACCATGTTTTGGTGGTACAGTAAAAACACAAAGCACTGATCTTGTGTAAACTCACTTACTCACTCCTCTGGTTCAAAATATGTCAGGGAGTTAACTCTCTACCAGTAAGCCCTGTGCCAGATAAGGTATCATTTTCCCCTCCACAGCCAGCCTAAAACCCTAGTGCTGCCATGAGCTTACTCTCATTCGTTTGAGCAAACTCCACAGAAACACATCTGTGTACCTGTGCCTGACACGATGCACATGTGTGGTAGGGGACTCGATGTCATCACGTGGGTGAGGAAGTAGCTTGGACTGTCATGGGCATTGTTAGTGGATTAGGCTGAAGCAGTTCTTCACAGAAGATCAGTGATCATGGAGTTTTGGTAAACTTCTGTGTTAGTCATCTTCCTGATGAAAGAAAAAGGAAAAAAAATGAAAGAAAAAGGAAAAAAAAACTTCTTTCAGATGTATGTATGCCACTGCCTGCTGCTCTGACCATGTAGCAAGCCTTGTGCTGTTCTTGTATTACACAGATGGCTTCCACCACATAATGTCCATAATTTGGTGTCACAGACACCATCTAATCTCATACAGTTTTGGAAAGACAGTTTCCCCCCACTTGGCCTTAGGAAGAGGAACACTTCTCTTGGTTGTCCTGTGTCATGTGTGGTGTGAATTCCCCCATCAGTTGTGTCTGCTAGAATTGGCACTACACCAATACCCAGAAACAAAATCAACGTTTTATATTGCAGACAATGAAAAATCACTCACTAACAGACTTCATTGTTGTGGTGTTGGTTTGGTGTCAAAATACAGTTAGATGAATTTTAGTGACTTCTTATTGTCTGCACTGTAGCATGAGACTATAGACAGCAGTTGTTGCTGGAGATTGTTTTTAGAACAAGACAATCTCGAAAGCAGGGCCGAGTGGGCTCATTTAATTCTAGCATAGGAAAGTGGTTTAAGGGCCTGGTTCCCTCTTATTTGGAAGCTGGATTTATCTGACTCAAGGATTCCTACATCAACTATATTCCTGTAGTACAGAGGCAGCACCAGAACTGCATGCAAAGTTGTTTGTTTGTTTTTATATATTTTTTTAATCAATATATTTTCTACATCAGCTAATTCCATATTTCTTTTGCCACTAGTTGGTTGAGCCATGTTTTCATAATTTTTCTTTGAAAATATTCTTTCATAAAAGCTACATCTTTCTAAGAGGTGTTAAAACCCTTGTACATGCTTTTTAAAATGAAAGATTAAATCTTCTCATTATTTTATCACTCCTTTTGTTTTAACTTATAAGGTCAGTATAGATGAAGTATTTTTCTAAAGTGAGTTTTCTGGCCTTTTTTTGAAGGGAAAAACAGTTATGTGAGAAAATGATTTTCATTCCACTAATGTTGATTCACTTGGCTCATAACAGCTTAGTGCTTTGTTTATTTGGAAAAAAAATTAACACATAAATAATTATCTGAGAACTAGATTTCAAATTTTCTTACTTCCTTGTTAATTCAAAGCAACATGTTTTAAAACTGATGTAACTCACAGCCCTGTGATGGTCACATTACTTTCCCTTAGGAGTAAACACAGACAAAAAGTGTCTGCTTAGTTTCCAAACTATAGAGCAGTTGTTGCCTCAGGTACTCAAATTTCTATAGAAAAAAAAAACCCTTCCCTAGCTCTTGAAGCTGTACATACTGAGTGTGTCCATGTACTTGGGGACTTCCATGCCAACTTTTGAGAAGTACTAGGAACTCTTCTTTAGAGGGACATGGAAAAACAATTTATTGAACAAGCCTCCTAAAAGTGCTTTTTCAGACAGTCTTTCACCTAGCTAAAGCACTCAGACCTGGCATGCTATAGCTGGAAGAAACTAGCCTTATCATATAATTTCCAAACCCATTTTTTTTCCCCCTTTCCTTTCATTTGGAAAGATAAAAAAACCTAACAAGACAACAGGATCAACCCTTGCTTCATACCCCATTGCACCACATCACTCAAACCTGAATACTTTTCAGAGTTTGCCAAACCTAATGTATTTAGCTTGTTAACAGCACCCCACAGAATCTCAGGTCCCAGGGACAATTCATGTCCTTCACAGATCATGGGATTTTGTAACAGTCAGCAGCAATTAAGAGACTGGTCTAAGGGAAAGGACTGGGCCACTGCTCACATACATCCTCTGTACCATTATCTGTTTCAGCAGTGTGGCTTGCCTTATAAAGCTTATAATGGAAAGTGTATTACTTACATTATGCACAAGTCATCAGATGCTTTTATCAGGTACTTCAGCTGTTCCAGATTACAGACATGTTTTTGGGCTACATACATTTGTTGGCTTATTTCTATAGGATGGTTTCATAGTGCTGAAAATAGATAAAGAAGCAGACTCATTTTCCTCAGATTGTTTGATGTAAGAAAATTATGCTTGTAGTTCCTGCTGTTATGGAAGGTTGCTGTGACCTGGAGATGTACCACATAGCTTATCACTTTTCAAGTTTAAAAGAATTGGCTGTCAGCAATAGATCCTAGCTTTCTGATTGCTTTTACAACATTTTGCAGAATGCAGTGCTGATCCATGTCAACAGACCTTGGCTCTTACACAGTAAGTAAATGCAAGTAACCAGTCTCTCCACCTATTTACAGTAATAGTATCTAATTCCCTCCTTCAGGTGTTGGACTTTTTCTACGTAAGATGATGAGAAGTGCCAAGAAATAAGTAACTTAAAGGATAAGGAGGAGACGGAAGCTGCAAAGGAGACAAGCTTTAAAAGCATACCTTGAATGCATTAAGGCATGTGGGGGGGTAAGGTGGAGTTGTTGGCTGTGTAGAACATCTGAACTGAATTGCTACTTTTTGAGTCAGCAGAGCATTACCAACTTTACAGCCGAGCTCTGGATTTTCTACCCACACAGACTCAAACGCAAAGCCAACTTCAGTTTTGTTACAGGAATTCCATGTTATTGTTAAAAAACAGAGATCCTCTTGAGTAGTAGTTTCTTAACAAGAAAATACTGGGCCTTTCTGATGGCACTTGTTACTGGCCAGAATCTTTTGTTTCTTTGATAAAGTTCAAAGCAGGCGTCCATGGGGATGATTGAGCTGAAAAGAGGTTTTGTAGGTGGACACTTGTCTGAGTTACCAGTAAACCTGTTGTTTAATGTTAAAATTAAATTACACTGCCAGCACTGTGCTGAAAAGCTCAATTTTTAATCACTATTAAATCAGAATTTTTAAGGAAACCCCTCTGGCCTCAGCCCAGCTTGATCAGTGAGACAGCAGAGGCTGAGGTATATGCAGGGACAATCAATAGTTTACTTTTTTCCCCAGTATTTTCAGCTCTGAATTCATTTGCATCTGACATTACAAAACATGAATGTAAAATACTGCCAAGTCATGAATGTAGCAAATCTGCCCCTACTTGCAGGTAAGGTGGTCAGAAGTCAGCCCAGGGAATAGTTCCTCTCTGCAGACTGTCAGTAGTCTGGCAGAATGTAAGTGCACACCCTTGTCCAGAATAATGTTAGGGCCTCATTCATGTTTGGCTTAATCTGCTTTGGAAAAGGAAATACCTTGTGACATTCTTCAGTGGCCTCTATAGACAAATAAATAAAAGATTTAATGGAGCCTTCGCAGTAGGACATTGGCAGAAGAGGAGGGCCCTGAGGACTGGGTTGTATAAATTAGGCAGAACTTGGGATATTTTCAGAGCTCCTTAAGGGATGAGGAAGAGTTCTTTCATCCACCCAAGTTCCTGAGGCTCTGAAGGGAAAAAAAAAAAAAAAACTACACCATGTTTAGCACAGGGAACAACTGTTTCTCAAGAGTGTTTTGAGACTCTGTGTGTGCATCATATAGAGTCTGGCCTAGCTCCATCCAATACATTCCTCTGAATTGGACACTAGATGGTAACAGCTTATAGTATGTCAGCAGGTAATTAATTATGATAAATGTACAAATAGTGCATGGTCTCCATAGGCTGTGTAGAGCCAACAGGGTGCACGTGACTAAAAATATACTGATTAAAGGTCTGCAGTAGTAATGAGCACCGTGGCAGTGTCCCACACTGAGTCATTGAGAGCTGTGCTGTCAATTACCTGTGGATTAAGGACTGATGTGATTTTAACCAGATCCCTTATGACCTGAATGGAAAGCCCCAAAAGATTTTTGTGGCACTGCCTCATAAGAGTTCTGCTTTCAGTTCTCATTCCTTTTTTTTTTTAAAGAAAATCAAACTTCAAAGTAACAGCCTAAGCTAGGACTAATATATTTTACAGTATATATATCCCATGGCTTTTTTTTCTTGTCTCATCCATTAGCCTTCACTGTAGCTTTTGCACCTGGGTGCTGAAGGGAAGGAAAGGGCTGGGGGGAACAGATGGCACATGCCAAAAGAAAAAGTAATTGTGGTGATAAGAAGGAGTTTTAGCAACTTGGAGAAAGAATCCCTCACAATTTCCCAACTGCTTTTGGCTTTCATGTTAGCCTCCCTTTGTTAGTTGTGTGTGCATGCATACATATGTGTGTGTGTGCATATTAAGCACATTGTTTTAGATAAAGAGGGTGGTTCTTCACGTCAACACATCAAGAAGAACTCAGAACCATTTTGTCTACATACATAAACTATTAGACTATCCACAACTGATGTCTTTGAGGTCATCTTCTGTAGGCAGAATAAATTTCTCTTTAGCAGTACAGATGGATACTAGGGAAGCCAGCAGATGCATTGTAGCTAATCAGAAAGAGGCTCAGCAGGGTAACTAAAATCTCTGCTAGAATTCATATCCCTTCGCGGAGTTTAATTAAAGAGCTTTGTGTGCATCCTTTTGTTTTATCTGTTGCCAGTGTTTTGTCTCCTGTTGTGGCAGTTCCTTCAAATAACCATCAATTTGCTGTGATAATCTAATGAGGAGAACGAGCAGCACTGTTTAATTATATAAAAATGATAATGAGCTTTGGCTGCCGAAGAGTTAAGGAGCTGCTGCTGGCCACTGGAATACAAAAGAGCTAGTGCCAAAGGGGCCCCTGGAAGTCTGTGGCACTTCAGACTTCATTGCTGAGCAGCAGTAACTGGCTTGAGCAAACAGCAGGCCAGCGGAGCTTCCTTCGGGGAGAGATAACTGAATTATTGAGCAGCCTCCTAACAGCAGGAAGCAGGACAGGCATGGGCAGATTTCTGTTTCACACCCCAGCAAAAATACAAGATCTCTTGTCCTACATAAGCACAATGCCGTTGGCACTCTACTTCATTCCTCATCCTCACAGCAGAAGTTGGAGTTTGGGCATAGCCAGGTGTCATCTGCTGCCATTTGGCTGCAGGAGGTAGCAGGAGAACTTGGGGGGATGGGGTTCTAGCTGCTGAGAAAACGTATGCCAAAGTACAGAGTTCCTCTTGTTCTCTATCTAAGAGTAATGTGGATTCAGGTTTATCAAGAGATAACTCTTCTAAGAGTTAAAACATTCAATTTGCAGAACTGCTGTGGTTTGTTTTCTGTCCCTTTTGGGGTTTTTGTTTGTTGGTTTGTTTTTTCTTTTTAACCAAGAGGTAAGTAAAATCTTGTGCAACTTCTTTATTTTTGCATCCAAACTGTTTAGTCACTCAAGTTGTTGTTTTCCCATTTTTGTTTTCTCTAGTTGGGATCATGCTGAAGTAAGCATGGGGTGGGGAGCTTTGGAAAAGAGGAACAGTGGAACAGAGGAGGAGAAATTACTGGAAGCCTTGTTTCTTAAAGCAGAAAGTCAAGTCCCTGGAATTCAGCTTAATACTGGCTGCCATCTACATAGCATCCTGATTAATCACAGCACTAATGAACTCATGAGGTATATAGTGCCCACAAGGGACCACAAGCCAGGTCTCCAGGCATCAGGCTGCTTGGCTGGAAGATGTATGATGGTGCTGGTGATAATACCTGCAGAACCAAGGATGTCTGAAGCCAAGGAGACATGGCAGGACATGCATTTCCTCTCTCAGTGCATACCCTGGCCAGGGGAGAGGTTGTGTGTTGAGGTAAGGGCATCAGCACAGTCTAGGTAAGCTAGGGCAAAACTTATGATAGAGCAGTGTCATTAGAAGCCTGACATGAACAGGGCTGTGACTGCACTGCTTCTGACTGACACTGCTTTACCGCTGATGCCCAGAGTGGAAAAAACTTTGAGGAGTGATCTGTTTGTACTGGGGCGTGTGGTGGTTGTGTGTAAGGAAGACTGCCGTGGGAAGGGGCAGCACTGGGTAAAAGGTGAAGCTTTTCCTTCGTTGCAGATTCATCTCACGCTGCATTGTATTGGCATTTCTGTGTCAGGAAAGGTATGCTGGGGTAGATACAGTCTTAAACAGAGATTAAGGTAAGCATGCATGAAGAGCATTTTACAAGTGTAGTACTACAGTTGCAATTATACAGGCAAAGCATTGTTGTTGCTACTGACAGTCCTTTATGCACTGGCTCTTTTGACAGGTGTTTGCATGTGATCCTTTGTCTGCATGTGCTTCTGCAAGGGCAAGTGAGCAGGTGTGCCATTTTTCTCCTTTCCTTTGTTATTTGTATCTCTTCTCTACAAGTCTCTACTCATTCTCTCCATAACAGGATTATTGACCTGCTTTTCTTGAAGGCCCCTCCATGTGCCACTGTCTCTACTCTTCTATGTCATGGTATTGCCTGCCCTTATCCTTCTTTTGTCCCTATGGGCACCGAAGCCAGATAAAGCTGTTGAGCCCGAGAGGCACACAACTCCCTTGGCACTGGCTTCTTTCTGTTCCAGTGACCAACCACAGCAACTCCTGCACAGTCAGGGCATATTATCATTTTTATCTGAAGAGTGTCATGCACCTTCCTCATTAGGAAGGATGTGGATCTGAATTACCTCCTTCTCTTTTAGCTTTACTCTTTTTGACATCCCCTTCCCTTTATAGTCCAGTCTCATGAGTTCATTCTGCATGACATCCGTGTAATACATCCTCTCGTCTACCCAGACAACTACAACTTTGCTGTTGTAACTTCAGCTCTTGTTATCTTATGGATCAATCACTATAGTCATCCTGTCATAAATCTGACAGATGTTCCCTACCCATCCGCAGTGCTCCTGCAAAGATAACTTTCCCAACGCTTGAGTTCAGCCGTGTTGTCTCTTCTCTATGCTTTCCCATTGCCTTGCTCTAGAAACTGAGCTACTTGTTTTTACTTAAAGGCTTATCATGGGTTGTCTTCTCCCTTCCTATTATCACCTTCTCAGTATTGAAGAGTAACAGCACACAGTCCTGGCCTCATTCCATTTCTAAACATTGTTCATTCTTGGAAGGAGCATCCTGTGATCTCTACAAAGCAGCTTCTTTTTGATCTAAGCATCCATTCATAAGACTCTCCACATCGTTTCTTAAAAGACTTTGTATAGCTAATGTACTGGCTGATGTGGTCTGATTTTACTCCCTTCCCCAGCCAGACTGCCCTAACAGTTTGTGTTTAGGTCATGAATGCTTTGGGACTGGGACTGTCAACACCATTCTGCCCAGGTGCAGCACATAGTGCAAAAGGAATGTGGTCTTTGAAAAGGTCTCCTGCACACTTCAGTAGCGAATACTTATGCTTCATCTCTAAAAACAAATAGTTACATGCTAGTGATACAGTAAACTGTCACACTTCCCCTGGTAATGTAAGCAATCCCAAAGAAAAGCAGAGTGGCTGGTATCTTCACACCCATGCTCAGCTCCAAAGAGATCACATCTCTTTCTATTCCTACCTGACATATCTTATGCCAAAACCTGAGGATGTGAGTTTTAGAGACATCCCCTGAAGGACACTCCTAACTAGGCTGTGTATTGAGAGAGATTGAGCACGCAGCACTTCCAAATATAACTAGTGCAGTAAAGGCCTTGGCAGCTGGCCCCACTGTTGTGCTGAGGGAATGGATGGTGTGAGCACTCCTTCATCTGTCTGACTGTGGTTTCATCTGATTATCTCAAGCTATTTTATTGGTGGTTTAAACTGGCTGGGATGGGCGTGCAGACTGAGGGGGCACATGTGGACCCACTGGGGTGCCTCTGGGGCAGTTAATGCTGGCAGTGGGATGGCGTGCATCCAATGATGGCAAATGTCTGTGGAGTAGGAGAAGAGGAGGGACTAAAACAAATGTGTTCAGCCCTTGCAGCTGCGTTGCAATGGGTGTATGCATCTGCAGCACCACTGCACTCGCTGGTGCTTCAGAAAAAGGAGTCCTTGCCTCTTGCAGAGACTCAGGGAAATCTTACCTTCCTTCTCTATGAACTGAAATCCTTCCTTATCCATGAAGTTTGACTACTGTCACATGGAAACGAACTTCAAAGCAAATTCACATCAAAACTGCTAGAGACTTAATTTTTGCTTGGTTTTGATACGCAACATGAAAATCACCTCAGGCTAACTGGCAATGCTTGTGACGAGCAAATCTTTTGGTGAAACAGGAGAGGGTTTCCAGTTTCTAGTGAAATCCTCTCCCTCTATCTCAATCCACTGGGCATTTACATGGTTTTCTTGTGAACATTTCACACAGCTTTGAAAATCAAATGCTTCCTTACAGGAAATGTTTTTTTCTCTGTTGTGCATTTTTGTGGCTGGCTGCCAAAAGATCCTGATCCAACACTCAGCTTTTGTGACCATGGAAAATCATTTTTTTTCACTTCTACTTCCTTTGTTTTCTTCTCTGTTAGATATGTATAAGCAAGTAGGAAATTGGAACCTAAAGGTTCTTTACAGCCATAGTGGTCAAAAACGTGATAGCAGAAGATTAGATTTCTTAGTATCTTTAAAAGACCTCTGAGAAATAAACCAGATACACTTTCTTTTTTTATTCTGACAAAATGCATTTTTTATTCTCAAAGTGAGCTCCGTGCAGGATTTCAATGACAGTTAAAACAGTAAGTAAATGCTTATCCTGTATTAAGTTTTGCCGAATGTGAGGGGAGATAAAGCTCTTGCAAATAATATGCAAACAAAACAATTTCCATTTCTGGAAAACATGTTTTACTGGTGTGCATCCTTTTGTACTGTCTTAAGGCATTCTGAAGTAACAAGGTCATGAAGCAGTATCTCTTTGGTGCATTTGGACTTAAACAAAGGGATAATTACTGATGTGGTAATTTCACATGGGCAGATGCATGAAAATTTAGATAGACACCGTGCTTTACAATTACATAATTGCAAGTGACTGCTGCAGTTATAAATGTCAAAAAATGGGGAGGAAGTGGTGTTGGGAACAAGAGCAGGCCTGGCAAAAAGAAGCTGAGCTTTGTACAACCAAAGCCCTTCATGTACATTCTGAAAGCAAGGCCAAATCAAATTAAGAAGCGGAAGGGCATTAGGTAGTAATGTCCAACAGGAACGCTTCAGGGACTACCCCAGCAGAGGAAGGACATGGANGTGGCGACAGAGCCTGTCCCTGCCAAACACTACATACACATGGTGCTTATACGTGGGGCATCACCACACTGAGGGCATGAGGACTAAGCAGTGGAGGCTTTTTGGTGGTTTTCAGGAACTTGCCTGCAGGAATCCATTTGGCCCTCAACAAGCTTTCTTTCACACTTTACAAATCAGAGTCAGATGGAGTGGAGACCCAAATGCCCATTGTGATCTGTAGTCTTTAATATCTGAGAAACGCACACAGCACACCATCTTACCAAAAAAATTAGCTTTGTTCCTTTCTCTTTGTTTTTTCAATCAACATAGTGGCCAGTGATCTACATTCAAAAATAACCTGCTTGGATATGATGGCATCTTTCTTCAGTTAATCACAAGAAAATTGCATTACAAATATTTTTCCTTTCAATTTGTTGTTGTTTGAGTTTGGAATATTTCAGATCTGCGCTTCCAGTTCCTTGCTCCTTATCTCTGGCACTAGATTTGATGTATGTTTCTTTTCTTGTTAGTGAAAGCTGGGGTTTTCTATGACTGTGAAAGTGGGTTAAGTATTTCCTGCTTTTCCAGCCTACCTCTCCAGTTTGTTAGCTAGCCTGAAGCAGTGGTTTGTGGTGCAGTTTCAGAATTCTGAACACAATGGTTAAAAAAACCTGCCTGCCTTTTTTTCCTTCCTTAGCATTTACCTTTTTTTTTTTTTTTTAATCATTTATTTATACTGTAGACAGTAAAACTTACCAAATGCCATTGTGAAGGTGACTTCACCATGCTGTAATGGTCTTTCTGATCATCATCTCTGCATTTCACTCAGCTCATCTGTGGAATGGAGGCCTCGTGAGAGTAGTGCTGAGGTTTCCTGCAGAACACTTGGTTTTCACCTATTTATTGCAGTCCTATGGCACTGAAAAAGTGGTTGTGGCTGTACTGCTGGTCATGTTTCACCAGGAGAAGGCCATGTACAGATTTAGTTAAGGCATATTTGATTCTCCAGAGAGTCTCTGTTCTTATAATATCTGAAAGATGCAACTTCATGTTATGATAAAGGTTGTAGTCATCTTCTCAAGAGAGCAGAGTAATCCATGATTGATTCTTGTGAGTCTCAGTGGAGTTTTACCCACATCCTTCCATTACCTTGAGGAAGAAAGGGTAGCCTTACTTCTTTCTCTGTTTCCTTAGCTAATAATTCAGAGAGAAACAACAAATTGTTTTTAACAGGCTGATGACACCGGAGGCTTCAAGACAGCTTCCCACAGCCTGCATCCTTATGCCTGGGAGGACTAACAAGTAAGTCACAGAATCACAGAACATTAGAGGCTGGACGGAACCTCCAGAGATCATCGAGTCCAGCCCCCAACCTGTACTGGTGCCTGTTGTTATTCCTTCCCAGATGTAGGACCCTGCACTTGTCCTTATAGAACTTCATGAGGTTTGCTTTCACCCAGCCCTCCAGCCTGGCCAGATCTCGTTGGACAGCAGCACAGCCTGATGGGTGTCAGCCACATACACCCCCCTCCAGTTATGCATCATCAGCAAACTTGCTGAGGGTACACTCAATGCCCTCATCCAGGTTGTTGATAAAAATACTCAACAAGACTGGACTCAGTATTGATCCCTGGGGAACACCACGGACCACATGCCTCCAAGTTGACTCTGTGCCACTGATGACAATGCCCTGAACTCTGTTGTTGAGCCAGTCCTATTCCCATGCATAGCATCTGCCAGAAATATTGAAGAATTCTGCACCAACAACCAGTTACTGTTGGTGGACTCTGAAACAAATCTGTGAGTGGGCAAGTCCTGCCTACAGGATGTAATTTTCTAACACATGCACACAAAAAACCCCCCAAAAAACAAACAAAAAAAAAACCACCAAAAAAAACCCAAAACCCCCAAAAAAACCAAACCACCAAACAAAAAAAACAAACAAACAAACAAACAAAAAAACCCCAAAACCAAAAAGTGGCACTACTATCTGGTGATGTGGCACCTTGAATAGTGGCTTCAATTTTGGCCTCTCACTACAAGAAAGACGTTGAGATGCTGGAGCGGGTCCAGAGAAGGGCAGTGAAGATGGCAAAGGGTCTGGAGAACAAGTCTTATGAGAAGCAGCTGAGGGAACTGGGATTGTTTAGTCTGGAGCAGAGGAGGCTCTCTGCAACACTCTGAAAAGTGGTTGGAGTGAGGTGGTGGTTGGTCTCTTCTTCCTAGTAACCAGTAATAGAATGAGAGGAATTTCCTCAAGTTGCACCAGGGGAGGTTTAGATTGGATAGTAGGAAAAATTCTCTGCAAAAGGAGTGGTCAGGCTTTGGAACAGGCTTCCCAGGGAGGGGGTGGAGGCACCATCCCTGGAGGTGTTCAGAAAGCATGTAGACATGGCACTTGGTGACGTAGTTTAATGCTCATTTTGGTGTCAGGTCAACAGTTGGACTCAATGATCTTAAAAGTCTTTTCCAGCTGAAATGGTTCTGTGATTTGATTCTATGATTCTGTTCACTGATGTCTAAGTCAGGCAGAGTTACAGTTCAAGCAGCCTCTCAACACACCATGATAAAACTAACAAACAATAAAACTCTAGTCTGTAATTATTCCTATCTGTTAGTAGTACATTTTTCTTTCTATCCTGTGTTTTGAGCTACTGAAACTTAGTTAAAATATATAGAAGTAGGGAAAAAAAATTCTAGCAAGGGCTCTCCAGCAAATACAGTGAGTCTGTTTTAAAACCTGCACGTTTCACTTGGGAGGGCAGCTGTGGCATCACCGACAAGCAGTGCCATTGATTAGTCTGATGCTGAGTCTCATTTTTAGAGTGCTATGTTGTCTTCACCTTTGGCCCTGAAAGCCCAGCAGCTACAAGGCTCTTCATTCACTCTGTTTCTCCTAAGTGGCTTCTTTAGCATACTGTGTTTGCAATTTCCATCAATTTGGCTAATAAAAAAGTTGTACTGCTTCATGGCAGTGAGAGAAGCCTGGGCTGGCATTGTGGCTGCAGTTCTGTTGTGTTTGCGCTTTCGGTGCTTGGGGGGTTATCACAGAATCACAGAAACATTCAGGTTGGAAAAGACCCCCAGGATCACCAAGTCCAACCATTATCTCTATTCTGCAAGGGTTGGTGACTCAACCACCTTCCTGGGCAGCCCATTCCAATGCCTGACCACTCTTTCTGTGAAAAAATGTTTCCTAATTTCCAGTCAAAACCTACCCAGTCGCAGCTTGAGGCCATTTCCTCTCTTTCTATCACTATTTACCTCTGAGAAGAGACCAGTAGCAGCCTCTCCACAACGTCCTTTCAGGTAGCTGTAGACAAGGATGAGGTCTCCCCTCAGCCTCCTCTTCTTCAAATTAAACTAAATTATTCCTTATTCCAAGGCAGTTTTACAAAATTTGTAGAACAGGGTGAGTGAGCTTTGTGCTCAGCAGATCAGGGACATATCTATTTGCTTGAACCTCAGCACTGTGGGTGTTGGTGTGATGACAAAAGCATCATATGTAACTTGTGGGATGAACCTGAGGAGTTTGCTTAGCCAGGATAAAAGAAGCTGAATTCTTTGCTAGACAAGGGATGTTAGAGAAACTGAGCTTTGTAGTTACTCCATAACTGCATCATATTGCCTTGCAAGCTTGTTCATGGAGTCCCAGTACCTAGTACCTAAAATGTGTGAGGATCTTAGCTTGCATTTCCTTGAAGCACATTTCTTTGCCTTAGGGTTGTCAAGAAATACTTGGAAACATGGCCAACGTGTCTAAATAAGAGTTCTTTCCAGTCTCTTAAAGTGAAATAACAAAAAAAAAATATGTACAAGCCTACAACATAATTACCTTTTACATATAATAAAATCTTGTGATTTTTGAGAGATCGACTAATAATCTTTGAATGCCAGTTGGCAGAACTGCTGGCTGAAGTGTTAAATCACTTAAGATCTGCCTTGATCATCACCTTTATTTCCCAAAGAACAGTGAGGGGACAATGTACACATAACCAAAAAGTAAAGGTCATGCAAAGGTGTGTCACTATTAGGTGGTGAAAGTAGTGTAGCATCTCCCTAAAGGAATCTTGACACGAGAGTGAATATGTTAATAGCCACTGATACGTTGCCTTGTGGGATCAGGGCAAAAAATATGCTTGAACATCTCTTTCAAGATGATACTGTACTACTGGAATATCTTCCATTACCTTGTGCTGCAACACATCCCTTGAAAGAGTAATAGTGTTTAAATGGTATTGCTCAGAGACCACAGCTCCTGCTCACCTGCTTTGGATATCATTTCCCACTTCTAAGAATCCAAAGGAAAGGCAGAAATGTATTAAAGTAAATATTGTCCCCTCTGCAGGTCTTAGCACTTCCACTTCTCCTTTCCCCTCTGAGCACAAAAATAATTTCTGTTTGTAGTTTATGTATGGTCTTGTGGAATCTTCTCTTGCTGTGTGACTAGTTCTACCTTTATATGGTATGCTCATGGCTCTAGGGCAGAGCACCATGGAGGCTGTTTAAAATTAGGTGCAAAATTAGAAATCTTTGGTAAAATGCTGATAAATCTTCATGTAATGTCTTTATGGTAAAATCTTTATGGTAAAGTAACTCAAGAATCTGAAGGGGGCCTACAGGACGGCTGGGGAGGGACTACTTACAAGGTCTTGCAATGACAGGACATGGGGCAATGGGTTTAAATTGGCAGAGGGAAGATTTAGACTGGATGTTAGGAGGAAGTTCTTTACAGTGAGGGTGCTGAGGCACTGGCACAGGTTGCCCAGGGAGGTTGTGGCTGCTCCCTCCCTGGAGGTGTTCAAGGCCAGGTTGGACGAGGCCTTGAGTAACCTGTGCTAGTGGGAGGTGTCCCTGCCTATGGCAGGAAGTTGGAACTGGATGATCCTTGAGGTCTCTTCCAACCTTACCATTCTATGACTCTATAAATTCTCTTGAATCACAAGCCAGCAGTTCCATTTAATGCCACCAGGGTTCTATTGGAAAAAAATATTTTGGATTTGGGGTTGCTGTCAAGGACCTTCCTTGTTTCTAGATCACATAGCCCTGTGAACAGAATGTAAAACAACCATTTTAATTCTAAGGTTAAATAAATGTCATTTGGTGCTATTGGGACATTTTCAGTAGGCCTGTTTTGTGGATGTGAGAAGTACATCATGAGACACAGAGAAGCTGGAATCTGTAGAATCATAGAATGGTTTGGGTTGGAAGGGGTCTTTAAAGGTCTTCAAATCCAATTACCCTGCAGTGAGCAGGGACAGCTGCAATTAAATCATATTGCTCAGAGGCTTGTCCAACCTGATCTGGAATATTTCCAGGGATGGGGCATCTACCATCTCAAGAGGCAACCTAGACCAATGTCCCACCCACCTCCAGTGTGAAAAATGTCTTCCTTTTATCTGGCCTAAATCTACTGCCTTTTGGGTTAAAACCATTACCCCTTATCCTGTCACAGCCGACCCTGCTAGAAGTTCGTTTCCATCTGTCTTATGGCCTCCATTAAGTGTTGAAAAGCCATAACAAGATGTCCCCAGTGCCTTTTCTTCAGGCTGAACAAGCCAAACACTCTCTAGGACATAGCCTGTGTAGCGTGAAGAATGGGCTGGCTGCTCTGGAAGCTCTCTTCTCCCTTATAGGCGTGTACAGCACCTTCGGCTAATGAACTGAAAGATGCTTCTTCTAAATAAGCTCTAGTTAGCATAAATAGGTGAAAAGGGTGTAAAACACAAATGCATTTCAATTTACATTAATAAAAAATTAAACCAATTAAAAGCTGGGTCACCGATTAATCAAAAATGCCATGGAAACAGCATCAGCTTTAGTGGCAAGGCTGAGATCCCAGATAAAGGTTTCAAAAACAACACAAAGATTCTGTGAATTTCTTGCCTGGTGCACTTAATATTTTTAATCTGAAATTCCTAATAAAAATATGTGTTGCTCTGGCAGATTTCAGGCACAGGTTCCCAACACGAGGGGTAAAGCAAATGTCCTAAAAGCTGTGCCATAGTATTTCATAGGTAATTAAGGCCAAGAAGAGCCTATCAGAGCCGTGTAATTTGACCACCTACACCACACAGACCAGAGAATTTACCTCAGTGATTGCTGCCCTCGGGCTAGATTTCAAAAGTGTAGAGAGATGTATTCCTTTCTTTTTCATCTTTTGATCCCTTAGTATGTTCAACTGCCTGCATCTGTCTCTGTAATTTTAATTTATGTTTTGTTTTCAGAATATGCATGCATATATATATATATATATATACATATATATACATGAACACACAGGTGTGTGTGCAGTCACACATTGAAAATGGTTTGCATTTGTTGTAAGAGTTGGCACCACCATAGAGATGACCTGATTTAAAAGGATGCATAGCCTCATAGGAAAATTGGGAGAGGGAAGAGGTGGCAGAAGGTAGCATGACCTCTGCATGCAGCTCATCGTGGACCTCTCTGTTGAAGTGTTTATACATGTTATGAAGTCAGCATAGGGAGGGATTAGAGGCCCGTGGAGAGAAACAACTTGCCTCACCCTGAAGAAGCTGCCAACAGCATAAAGTAGGACAGAGACTTCTCAGTTTGGGCTCATTTTAAAAAGGCAGAAACAGTTTGGACGCTGAGCCCTTTGCAAGGAAAGCTCCCTCCCTGTGCTTGCTGTGGGAGAAGGCTGGGCAGAAACAGGCATGCTGAGGAGCTATCTGCTTTGCTACCCACTGCATCTGTGCTGGATGGAAGCTGTGATGCTTTCCATTCTTGCTTCAAAAGGTTTCTGCTGAAATCTCCATTGAGATTACTTTACCTTACATGGGCTAAAAATATTTTTTTTTCAAAAGCCTGTAATCACTCAAGGGTTGTCAAGCCCAGGGAAGTGGTGGAGTCACCTTCCCTGAAAGTATTTAAAAGATCTGTAAATACAGTGCTTAGGGACATAGTTTAGTGGTGGCCTTGGCTGTGGTAGGTTAGCAGCTGGACTAAATGATCTTAAAGGTCTTTTTCAGCCTAAACAACTTTGGTTCTGAGACGTATTTACTCCAAGAACTATGGTAAACATGATAGGATACTGTGCAAACCTGCAACCATTTGGTGTTCATTGCCAGTGAAGACCCTTGGCCACCCTGGGAGAAACAGTCTTGTTAAATGGTCTCTAAAGTACTCTACTCCTATTAATGAAGCTGACTTATTTGCTGTCCCTGGAAATTGACCTAGAAGCTCATCTTAAAACAAAACTGCAATGAAAAGTTATCACACTTTGGGTAAGTAAATACTTAAGAAGTAAGACTATATATAAAGAAAAGAATTTTTGTTAGGATAGCTATTCTCTCTTTCACAACTCCCTTAATAACCAGGACCACTCTGAATGACCTCCCAGTGGGCCTTCTTATTGATACTGCCCAGCAGGAGTTTCAGTCTGATAAGTAGGTCAGGATTCAGTTGGTCTGATTCCCATTTGAACGCATGACAAAGCAAGAGGATTTCAGCTTTGCTGTCAAAAAGGTTCTTCTCTTTCATGTTCAGGTTATCGAACATCTAGAGGGCAGGTGCATAGGTAAAAAAAAATCATGGGATGGAGAAGGATAGTGAGGAAAAGAAAGTATTTAATCCTCAGTGGGATAGCATGACTAATGATTCCATAAGCTCTACCATTTCCCATCTACTTAATGTCCCAAAATATTTTGTAGCCACATTTAATATATGAAGAGACTTCCCACTTATCATCTTAGTGCTATCTTTTTGGAGTGAAAGAGAGGGTGTGTTGATACATTCTGCCCTCCTCCACAAAAATGCAGAAGGTTCAGGGGGCAAAACTGAACTTGCTCTGACAATTCCTGCTTCTCCCTTTTCCCCATGTGCCGTGTCCCGGGAAGGGAGTTCATGCGAATTCTCAGTGCCCCTCTGGCACTGGGAAAGGAAATTTAATCTAATTTACTAATTCTCACACAGGCTTATGATGAATAGAAAATGAAGAGGTGTGTCATCTTGTCCGGTGAAGCTGGGGTGATGAGCTGAAACCAACAAATATATTATAAAAAAGATAGCAAGCTGGACTAAAACCAAGTTCTCATTGGTGAATTATTAGTCCACTGTTCATTATGATGTCTAGTTTCAATCCTAATGAGGTGGAACTTGATGAGATAATTACTTTGAACTATAGGATTCTGTTTGCCCACAACAAAAGCTTATAGTATGATATGATCGCATCGAGCCCTTCCCTCTTTCTTAAAAGTTATTAGTTTTCTTTTAAATGGGATGTTTGTCTTTTCTCATTTAATGAAAATGGCACAGTGACTGGAAGTATCTGGTACCTATCAGGATTTATTTAAAGGTGACCACCATCTGCAGATAGTTCCTACTCAGTCTGGTAGAGAAGAATCTCAAAAAACTTACAGTCAAGAGGATGTTTACAGAATCACAGAATTGCAGAATTATAGGAGATGGAAGGGACCTTGAAAGCTCATCCAGTCCAACCCACCTGCCAGATCAGGATCACTTAGACCAGATCACACAGCATTGCATCCAGGCGGGTCTTGAATATCTCCAGAGAGGGAGACTCCACAACTCCCCTGGGCAGCCTGTTCCAGTGTTCTGTCACCCTCACAGGGAAAAAAATCCTCCTCATGTTTACATGAAACTTCCTATGCCTCAGCTTCCACTCATTGCCCCTTGTTCTGTCATTTGACATCACCAAGAAAAGCCTGGCTTCATCCTCTTGGCACTCACCCTTTTCGTATCTATAAACGTCAATTAGGTCACCCCTTAGTCTCTTCTTCTCCAAGCTAAAGAGCCCCAGCTGCCTCAGTCTCTCCTCATAAAAGAGGTGTTCCATTCCCTTAATCATCTTTGTGGCTCTGCACTGGACTCTCTCAAGCAGTTCTCTGTCCTTCTCGAACTGGAGGGCCCAGAGCTGGACACAGTTTTTACTAGCAAAACTGGTGCAAGGTTGGTGCCATGTGTGCTGTCTGGTACAAAAAAAAAAAAACACCAACCAACCAAAACACAAAAAAAAACCAAAACAAAACAAAAAACAAACAAAAAACCCACCAAAAACAAAAAGAAAAAAAAACAAAAACAAACCAACCTTCAAAACAATTAAGTGAACAAATTGAACTAATATTATTGCAACAATTTTAGAGTCACAAGTTTCACAGAGCATGAATTTCTATAATAGAGTTTCTAGGAGGTGGATTGTAGTGAGTGGAGGTTGCAGGTTCAATGAACTGGCTCGCACTAGTAAAGGTCTCTCTTGTGCTCTGCTTTTGCTGACCATTTGTTTCAACCTAGAATACTGTGAGCATATGAAAGAAAGAGTTCCTGCATTTTATTGCTTTGGTCGACAGTGTCAGGATATGTGTAGTATTTTACTGAGCAGTTAATCGAAGCGAAAGGGTTTTATTTTTCCATCCTTTCTCCAAAACCCCAATATGACATGCTGATTGAGCCTCTTCATTTTGTTCAGGAACCTGGAATTGCTGGGTTTACCATCATTTGGTAAGGAAAGGGGGTGCAGGAAACTGCCTCCAGACTAAAAATAACATCAGGATTTTCTCTGTGGGTTCCAGTTTGAAGGATGCAGCAATATGTTATAGATAGAGCACAGAACAGGCACTTTGTACCTGCTTATCTTTTTTTTTTCTCCACAGATATCACAGACTTTGCATGAGGCACTAATTTTTCTCTGGTGAAAGCTTCTTAAGTTATTAAATCAGACTGATCCAATACAAATCTCATGGGGATGTCAAAGGGTGAAATATATGAATCTTTTCATCTGAGGAGAGTCTAAGATTGAAGGAGCTCTACAAGAGCTGCATTTATAACAAGAGAGATTCATTGAGGAAAATAGAAGGGTATGATGCAATGTGGTGGAACTAAGGAAAAATAAGGAAAATAAACAAAATTAATTATTAGTTAGGATGGAAACAGAATTCAGCAAATTAAGAAAGGAATTATTAAAAAATTACCATCTTATGCCCTTCAAAACATGGAAGAAAAAAAAAAAAGACCTTATTGCTTCTACTCCTTCATATCTCACACTGGTAGTGGTGCTAGTATTGAACAGTGACTTCTTTGTGATTTTAAGTCCTTGCTTTTGTCTGCACAGATGGAACATGGTCTAGATCCATAATGAGACCATAGGAACTGCCCTGCTGGGTCAAATTAACTTGCTGTCCTGTATCTGCAGCCCTTCTCAGCCTTTTAGCTAAAATCAAGTGTAGTATCCATTCTTGTCAATTTCGTGCCAGACATATCAGTTTGAGCACTTGATATTAAATGGGTGTGGGGAGTGGGAGGTGGATTTGCTTGCTCTATGCCTTGACCTAGCAACAGAGTGCCCATGGGAACAGGATGAGGTGATGGGAGGAGCAAGCACTAGTAAATGAAGAGACAAACGTATGTAAGCAAGGCAAGCAGGCAGCAATACTTGACAGTATTTTCCCAGCCTTTGATGACTTGTGATTCAAGGACCTTCTAAGCCAAAGCAAGTCTGTGTAAACTCATTTTCCTCATTTTTCTGATCCAGGTAAATTCCAATATTCTGCAGGAAAGAGAGAGCAGCAACTCTCTGCAGTCGGTCTCTGAAGAAGCATCTCTTTCTCTTGGCTTTGAAACTTCTGTCTTTCCCATTGATTCTCTATAGGTTTGTTGTTGTAGGTTTTTTTCTGAAAGGCATGAAATAACCCACGTTTCATTCACCACCTTTGGGGGCCACTTATGATTTTTAAAATCTGTGTCACGTCTCTTTTAAAAGTTGTAAATCAGGATTACAATGCGAATACAGTTAATTTAGTTTAATGGCAGGCTGTGTAAGGAAAAAGCTAGCAGGAAGTTAGAACAATGATACATCCTTCAACAGACATTTCAGTGTGATTAAGGGACAATACAGGAGCTATTAACTGTCAGGCTGCAATGAAGTTAAACAGCTTGTTTTGTTTTTACTGGAAAGCAGAAGGACTATAAAGAATTTAAAATGTCTTTCAGATCAGGGCAAAGGAGTTGCTAAGAAGCTATTTCCTCATGTGAAAACTTCAGGGAAAGTTCTGAGGATCTTGAACCTCCTAAACTCTATTCATAGGGAATAGATAGGAGAGTTGTATAGAGAGAGAACATTTATAGCTCTAAAATGCTTTCTCTTTGAAGTTTTGTCCTGTTTTCACAATTCAGACAGACAATACTGTGGTACTTTGTTAGAAGAACAGAGGGAAGAAACAGAAGTACTGAACCTTGTCAGACCCACATGGGTAAACCTTGCTGACATCCAGGGCCTTGTAACCCATGCGGGGCTTGGCTTAAGCAGTGAAGAAAGCAAAAGTTCCCCAGAACTGATGACAGTTCAGGTTTTGTCAGTTGAAGAGATGCAGTGAGGACACTATGAAGGGCATGGGTGTTTGGAAAGCCCTCTGGGCATTGTTTTTGTTTTCATGTATTTTTAATGGTTTCGGATTTTTACCTGCAGGATAGATAAGGTTTAGGGAACTCCTAGAAGGATGGAGAATCTTTCAGAACCCCAGCCTATGTTTCTTTAGATTTCAATACTTCTGTTGGCATTGGTCTGGTTTTTATTAAAAGTTATTCTGGTGTTTTTCACCTGTGTGCATGCTCTGGCACTGGTTGCACTGAAGACACTTTCATTTCTGTAATACTGACTTTTTGTGTATAAATGCTATTTTCTGGTTTAGGTAGAGGTGGTAAAGCAAGATGTGGCTGACTAGCTCCAGCTACTTCTCAACACCAGTATCTCCCAAATAATTCAGACTGGTGTGGGAATCGAATTTGCAAATGTTTAAGCACACGTTCCAAAGGTTGTGTTCCTGGCTGTAGAAATGTCTTTTGTCTATTACAGCACAGAACTGTGAGCAGAACACTCAAGCTCCACTACTAGGGTTTCTCAATGACTTCCTTAGTGTTTTGGGTTTTTTTCCTGCTGAGGATATGTTGTGTCTTTAGCCTCTATAAAACAAGTACATTGATCTCTTTACAACAGTGTGGCCCAGTGTGTTGTTTGGAAACTGAGTAAGATTCATCAGTGATGGAAATTTCTGAATGACATCTTCAGTCATAAAGTTGGTGCTTTAAAATGTCTTGATAAAGTGACTCTAACAAATGTTATAGTTCACATCTTGTCTAGACTGCCACACAAACAAGAGAACTGTGCTAAAGCCGTGAACTATTTCTTCACATTCAGCAAAATATTACTGCTGTGAAGAAGTCATCACCACCTGTGAAGAAAGTGATGCTGAGCTCTTGCTGTGCTCCCTACTAATACTTTTTGTTCTCCCTCACCCTACCTCTGCTTTCATCCTAGTGAAGGAATTTCTTAGGGAGTTGTTGAAACATCTGCCTTTGGGAATTCAAGTACCTGGGGAAGAACAACCCCATCGGTACAGGCCTGCTGGAGAGCAGCAAAGGGGAAAAGGATCTGGGGGTCCTAGTGGATGGGAGGTTGACCATGAGCCAAGAATGTGCTCTTGTGGCCAAGAAGGCCAATGCCATTCTGGGGTTAGTAGGTCGAGAGAGGTTCTCCTACTCCTTTACTCTGCCCTGATGAGGCCGCATCTGGAATGTTGTGTCCAGTTCTGGGCCTCTCAGTTCAATAAAGACAGAACTGCTGGAGAGAGTCCAGTGCAGAGCCACAAGGGTGATTAAGGGAGTGGAACATCTTCCTTACGAGGAGAGATAGGGGAACTGGGTCTGTTTAGTTTGGAGAGGAGGTGACTAAGAGGTGACCTCATCAATGTTTATAGATATGTAAAGGTTGAGTGCCAACAGGATGGAGCCTGGCTCTGCTCAGTGATGCCCAACGACAGGACAAGGGGCAGTGGGTGGAAGTTGAGGCATAGGAAGTTTCATGTAAACATGTGGAGGAATTTTTTCCCTGTGAGGGTGACAGAACACTGGAACAGGCTGCCCAGGGCGGGTTGTGGAGTATCCTTCTCTGGAGATATTCAAGACCTGCCTGGATGCACTCCTGTGTGATCTAGTAGTCCTGCTCTGGCAGAGGGGTTGATTAGATTATCTTTCAAAGTTCCTTCCAGCCCTTAACATTCTGTGATTCTGTGAGTCCTCAATCATAAATTCTTCATTTTCTGCAACCATCAATAGTCACATATAGCCACAGCATCCAGAGATGGCACCACATGAGGTGACTGATCCAGGGTCTCCCACCTTTATTGCGTGTCCATGAGGATGTGTCCCTTGCCCTCTTCTGTTACCTAACCTCACCCCATTGAAACTGGACCCCAGCTAAGATACATGCCTCACACAAATAATGGGAACTTAGCCTCATACTCCCATCTACCTCTCCAGTCCTTGCAAACTGTCAGTCACATCTATTCACATCATTTCTTTTCCCCCCACGAAAACACAGGTGACATCCATGTTCAGTTTGTATCAGAATATAGTTGCAGAGGCTTGATAAAAGTCTGTAGCCATGATACTGCTCTCTCTGTATGGCAATTATTTATATAAAAGATGCCCATGTGTGATTGTTGCAAAACAGTCCAGTTAGAGGTGATGGGGACTGTTAGCCACTCCTGCTGGCAGTAATTGAGGAAGGCAAGCTCAGGAGCCTTGGCTGAGTACTTGACACTAAACCTATACTTCCTTCCTCACTTGGCTTCCTCCTCAGCTCCAGAGGGCATTTCTGATTAGGGCAACTGGTCTTTTACTCTTGGTTGAATCTCCAAGTGTTTCCAAGCTGTGATACGCCGGCTGCTCGCAGCACAACAATGTGTTCAAAATGCTACCTGGCTGGAGAAGAGGTAGGTACTCCCTTCTCAGTGGTAGTCCCTGCTGCTGCAGGAACTGCCACATGATTAAAAAATGCACGGGTCTCTAAGTCTCTTACGGGCAGATGCATCTCCTGTAAAGCCTTACTTTGGCCGTTTGACAGCTGGGGGAGGTCAGAGAACAGTCTGGCAGTGGCTTCCATGAGTCTTTCACGTCCAACAGACCGGGCCAGGTGGGCCGTTTTGCTCAGGAGTTCATGTGTTTTGCCAGCCAACTTCTTTTCTGCCCTTAATGACTTTTGCAGCACGTTCTGTGCAGCTTGGGTTAATCTTATTCTTTCATCCTCCTGTGATCTCATTTGGTTTCCTGGAGAATGAAGTGTGAAGGTGCAGTTGTCCTCTTCTATGCTCCAAACCCTCTGGCTGCCAGTGCTGGAAAGAGTAGGACATTGTAGCACTAGTGTTTATGCCTAATTTGTGGGTGTTTCCATGACTGGGGAAATACCTGTCCTTGCAGAAGTCAATTCTCCAATGGAGAAATCCTGCTAATGCTGATATTTCAATGCACATTTTAAATTATAATCTCTGGCAGGTGTATACAAAAAGACTCATTCAGTCACATGCTGAATTTAGGTAGAATGCCTTTTTAGAAAATAATGTGGGAAACCATGCAAATATTCCTAGAGTATAAATGAGCAATTATTCTATTTTTTAAAAAATGAAAATAGGGTATAGAATGTACAGATGGCTGGTTTAGTGTCTGCCATTGTATTGGCATATGCAGGCAGCTGCTTTGTGTACATATGTGTAACAGTAACTGAATATTAAAACTGAACAATCATGTAGCATTCTGTATGTTTTTCCTCATTTTAAAAAATCTGGCCTGCTTTGTTTAGGCAGTGTATTACCATTCTTTTGGGAACGTCTGTACAATATTTATTTTTAAGTCAAAATATGAATTTGGTTTTCACCACTCGAAGCACACTTAACTATCTCTGTGGTCTCATCTCATTTGCAGTTAATAGGAAAATCACAAGCTGAATAGTACATTTTGAGAGAGAAAAGCATTTCACAGAAGAAGTTCATAAAGATGTCATCATTGTGTTCATAAAGACCCACAGAGAGGATACATCAGATGGAAAAAGTCCTCAATATGCTGGAATGAGTGCAAAGTCCTTTTAACAGAATTTATTAATAGGATTTTTTCAGATCTGGATTAGGATGCTCACATGGAGTATAAACACTCCATCTAGGAACTGGAGCAGTTAGTTGGGCCATCTTGAAAATTCTGCCATTTACTCAGTCTGCAATAGGCTCTGAACTGTAGCAGTCCATTATGCAAATACCTATTTAAGTCTTGTTTGGACCACAGTTAAAGGCACAGCTGGAGGAAATTTGTTGGGTGTTACATGAGCAGTAGGCAGGCTCCAAAGTGAAGTATCTCTTCTGTTTCAAATAATTTTAGTACCAAACTAACTTAAGAAGATTAAATTTTCAGTATGAATGCCTGTATTGTCTTACTTTCCCACTCTTAATATTAAATTTCCAAGCCTAGCAGTTAAGGATTACCATTGAACCACAACAGAAAATGAGAAATGCTTTCTCTATTGCTTGTTATTGTTAGAACATGGTCTTAAGAGTGTTTTGGTTTGATTTTTTTTTTTTTTTGGCCTTATGTCTTCAAATCAGAGAATCACAGAATACATCCAGTTGGAAAAGACCTCAAAGATCATCCAGTCCAACCCTCGACCCAGCACTGAAGGGGTCAACACAAAGCCATGCCCCTAATCACCAGGTCCACACACTGTTAAAGATGTCCTATGTGTATAAGCTTTAAAAACCAAAATTTCATGAGGAGGTTTTAAAAGAGTAACTTGTCAAGCCTGGAGGTGTCAGGAAATTATCCTCTTGAATCGTTAGGGAACTGGACTTGTAGCAAAAGTTATCCCTGCAAATGCCAGGTGTTAACAAATTCTTACCTTCTTTGTTCCTTTTGCCCACAATAGCAGCATTTTATTTGCCTGGAGTTAGACCTGATCAAAAGAGGATTTTTTTTGCATGGAAGATGAGCATGCAGAATCTCCTCCAATACTGACCATGAAAGACTTAGGGCTTTCCCTTGCCATGTGCTTGCCATCATTCAAGGAGACATTTTCTGTCACATGTGAGGTGCCAATAAAGTCTGCAAGATTCGCTTCAGGACACTAATATATAAAATCTTCACCCCACAGAGTTATCATTCTAGTATTAGGTTGCAAATGAAGTGGAAAATCTTCTGTGTTAACAAGACATAATAGTGAAGCAATTGGACTGGGGGCTTTGTGGCCTAGTTTTTGTGTCTTACAAGAAATCATTACTTGCATGAAATGGAGAATATTTTCTTCTCTTTCATGACAGCAGTATGAATTTTGTTTTACAAAGAATGCTCTTACTGCTTTAAGCTTATTCATGTTCTCTTCTAAAAACACTGGCGAGCTGTTTTGTACTCTTTATCTACAGATTCCACAATATAAGATGAAATTACCCTTTTACAGGAAACTAATAGCATAGTTTGTATCTCCTTCCCTAATGTTGTGAGATTGCATTAATCATAAATGTCAATGAAGTCTCCAGGTGACTTCCTGACTTCTGACAAAAGGCCTTCATCTCAGCCTCTTAAATTCCAAGGTCAAGGGGAACGCAGCATTCAAAATAATTATTAGCATTATTTTACCTTGACATTTCAGCCCTGCTTTCAGTTTAGCATTCCAAGCAGGCAGTGAAGATGAATGTCGTCTTTCGATGCACTGGAGGGAATTGCCCCAATTAAACCTGACTTTAAGGTTATCTAAAGCCCCGTATTAATGTGCTGTCCTGTTTTTTAGCAAGAAATACTTCATGAAAGAGAGAAACTTTCATTAAAAGCATTCAAGATTTACTGTGACAAGAACAAGCAGTTTCTGAATTGCAATTTTTCCCCTAGGCTAGGACAGTAATCAGTGCTTCTCATTTTCAGAGGAGTCAGTGGTTGCGCTGCCCAAAAGACTTTTTGCCTTTTGTTTCAGCTGAAAGGTCAGAGTTATGCTTTTGTCTAATCATGAACTGCCAGTGCTGCCTTGTTGTGTGTCCAGGATATTATTCTGTACATACCTATATTAATGTAAATTTTTAATATCATGTCAGGCAATAGGAACAGAATATGTTGTTTGTGGTTTTTTTGACCCTGCACAGAAAAACAAAAAAGGTTTCACCGAAGCTCAGATGGAAAGAAGACACAACCACTTTGCCACACACCCACCCTGCAGCTATTTGACCTTGACTGAGTGGAGAGCTGCCAGTCTGCTTCACTCAAACAATTACACTTCCTGCAAACTTTTGATGACCCTTGAGGTTCTGGAGGTCTGTTCTGATAATGAGGTAAATAACTGCATGTTGGTCCGAAAGCAAGTGCATACAGCCACATGCCAGGCACCAGTTAGTCTTCAGTCAGTGGGATTTTTTGGTACGGTACGGAGAATAAATTAAGTTCCCATGATGAATGTTGTTTCACTGTGGCCCAGGTGGCACGGAAGGCCAGTGGCATCTTGGCCTATGTCAGGAACAGTGTGGCCAGCAGGACTAGGGATGTAATTCCCTAGGGATGCCCCTTGTACTTGGCACTGGTGAGGCCTCACTTCAAGTACTGTGTCCAGTTCTGGGCTCCTCACTTCAAGAAGGATATTGAGGTGCTGGAGCAGGTCCAGAAGAGAGTAATGAGGCTGGCGAGGGGGCTAGAAGGAGCTCCTCTTGTGAGGAGAGGCTGAGGGAGCTGGGGTTGTTCAGCCTGGAGAAGAGGAGACTTGGTGGGAACCTTATCACTCTCTACAACTACCTGAAGGGAAGTTGTAGTCAGGTGGGATCAGGCTTTTCTCCCAGGCAACTTGTGACAGGACAAAAGGGCATGGTCTGAAGCTGTGCCAGGATCAGATATTAGGAAGCACTTCCTCACAGAAAGGGTGATCAGGCACTGGAATGGACTGCCCAGGGAGGTGATGGAGTCACCATCCCTGGAGGTCTTTAAGAAAAGATTGGATGTGGCACTTGGTGGCATGGTTTAGCTGGTGGCATGGTGTTAGGTTATAGGCTGGACTCGATGATCTCAGAGGTGTTTTCCAGTCTCAGCAATTCTGTGATTCAGTAGTGCTCCCATTCCATCTGCGGCAATGCTGTGGTGTAGAGAAAAAAACCCATAGCCACACTGCGAAAGGATGTACAAGGCTGCATAGCTGTAGCTCCCTGTTCTTACTAGCTGCTTTTCCTCTTACACTGTGCCTTTCCATGAAACCTTGAAGATAAACTTGCTTTGCCTGTTTTGGGCTGTAAGTCATGGCTACTCTCCAGCTGATAGCAAATTGCTATTTGCATCTGTTATGGTCGTGTGCCCAGTATGCAATTTCACACAACTGCTGTGGCCTGTACGGTTTCAATAGGAGTGGAATTTATTGACTTGTAGTTAAATTTGACTTTGGAACTTCACCTACCTGGAAAATAAATTGATTGATGCTGACACTCTTTTTCTTCTAACCTCCAGCTCCTTGCAGAGTCGTACTTCAGATGCTTTTGTCTCCAGCTCAAACATGTTCTTTCTGTTATTGTTTATTCATTTTCAAGTAGAAATCTTGAATAAATATCACATGAACACACAGCTCACTGTATAGATGTGTAGCTATCTGCAGTGATTTTTCACTCAGAATTTTCAAACACTTTTGACATTGCTTTAAATACTGTAAATTTTGACATGGCTTGTAGTTAAAAGTCTATGGTAGATAAATCATAGAATCATAGAATCATAGTTTCTATAGGTGGGGTTGGAAGGGACCTCAAGGATCATCAAGTTCCAACCCCCTGCCATAGACAGGGACACCTCCCACTAGCACAGGTCACTCAAGGCCTCATCCAACCTGGCCTTGAACACCTCCAGGGAGGGAGCAGCCACAACCTCCCTGGGCAACCTGTTGCAGTGTCTCACCACCCTCACTGTAAAGAACTTCCTCCTAACATCCAGTCTAAATCTCCCCTCTGCCAAAATTTGGTTCAGCAATGCACCTCTGTAATTGATCATGGAAATCTACAGGAGTCTTGAGTCCCTTTACAATTTCCATTTTCTCCGCTGCTTCCTCCTATCAGGGATTTACTAAAGCTGACTGATCTTTAGTGAGTTTGTGGCCAGCAGTTCCTCACCCCTTTTTAATTCAGCTTTCATTGAGTTAAGCAGCATGGCAAATAATTGTAAGAGAAGTAGAAGCTTCTTTCCTCATGCCTGTAAAGCTTCATGAAAAGTTGTGAATCTGAAGAAGGTGGCAGAGAGAGAGAATTGATAGTGAACCCTATGCAAAATATCCTGTGCTGTCTCAACCAAGGATCTGGTCCATTTTGTGGAGTAGAATTACTTTTATTCACTTATTACTTCATTACACAGGTGCTGCAGTAAAGGACATATGTTGCATACATATATACATGTAAGTATGTAAAAGAAGCTGTTTCTGGCCTTTTACATTATAATGTTTTCAGAGTGTTATCTGGCATTGAAAGAGGGTGTAAGAAGTGTTCCATTGAACATCTTTAATTTTCCTTCCCCCTCCCCCTCTCCTTTCCCTAAAGTTTAAATGTTCTTTTTAATTTTGTGGCAGTGTTTTCCAAGGTATCTGAATGTCTCATTAGTGCTAATCTACCGGATGGGACCCTGGAGAGTGGGAAAGAGCGATTCAGAAGAGCTAGCTGTAAGCCAGTAAAACCAGGTTTGCTAGATTCCCTCTCATCCATCTGTTTTCTATAACCTTTTGAGGAGGGCTCTCTCATGAGTTTACCTGACCCCATAAAATTAGGCTTTCTTATACTAGCATTTTCCTTTTGTGTCTCCAGCAAGCCTGTTTCTGAGGCTGGTGGTTTTGAGGGCTGAGAACAGAATCTATGACTTTCCATTGTGCTCTTCAGTTTTTGCACAAGCAGTGAATATTCTTTCCTAGCAGTGCACTGCAGCCCACGAATTCACCTTTTCAGGAGACCATGCTGTGGTGCCATTTCTAATTTAATTATTTCTTTGTAGAGTCCCACTTCTAAGCCCTTGGAACCTAAAGCTTGGAAGATAATTATTTCTGTCCCTGAAGAGGAATCTTTGAAATCTCTTTGTGTCTCGTGGGTTAAGTGTTTAATGTTTCAGATGGAGATTGGTAGGCATGAGAACAGAAGCTGAATGAAATTCATTGTGTTCAATGCCTATCCATTTTAAAGAATTTTCCTTTTGGCCCTAAACATCCCTTTTTTTACATTTAAAATATCTTTGGAGTTTCCAGTGAAGAGGAACTACAGATTGTTTTCCCCCTTCTCAACTGGAATAAATACAGAGTAAAGGAGTGTCTGGCTGATAATGGATCTGCAGCAACACAACTCCAAGGTCCTTATTGTCTGTGTTTTTCATTAAGTGATGTATGTCCTCATAGTAATATAGAAATGCATACAAAGGAGTGCTGTTAAGTGTGGAGGAGCAAATAGATTAAAATCTATTTTTAGAGTCTAATAAATTTTCTTGAGACTTGACAAAAAAATAAATTAATTACTCTAAGCTGACAAGAAGTCCTAAAAAAAAATCGTTCTGTTGAGGTAATTTATATGTGTGCACAGACACAGACAGGTATTCTGGTCTGGCTTTTTAGTTTGAGACTGTTATAAAAGTGATTGAAAACAAAAGGAGTTGTTCAGGAGGACTGCTTCAGTGAATCAAAACTATTAGGGATTTTACTGTTGTGAAAACAAGATTTATTTAATAGGCCTCTCCAAAGGTTTTTTTTTTTATCCTCTGCCTCCAAGCCAGAGTGGACATTGGCATGTGAGATGGTTGCAGGCTGTGAATTTTCAAAGAGGTTTAAAATAACAAGACCACCCTAGTTGCTCTACTAGTGCTGCTGTGCTGCCCTTAGACTTTTGTAAGCGTTTGAATTGCAGAGGCAGCAAAGTAATTGAGGAGACTTGTTCAGGAAGCAACTTATGAACATTTCCTTAACCGAGAGCCCTTTGGTCAAGAACATGAAAGAAACCTAGTGCTGAAAGAAACCAAGTGAAAACCTTAATGTAACAGCATTCCTTCTCTGATTTGTGTTCTTCTGATTTTTTGGTGTTGATCTTGGTGGTGGTGGTTGGTTGCGTTTTGGTTTTGTTTTGTCCTCTTGTTTTAATACGTCCACTGTGCTTTTTCTACCAAATTACAGTTTTCCACCCTTTGCTTAAGAAGTTTGTTGTTTTGGTTTTGTTTTTTTTTTTTTTCACAAACATAACAATTCAGTAATTAAGCAGGTTTCCAGCAGCTTTGGTTACAGCGCCATTGGGCTACATGAAGAATATGCTGGCAACAAACAACTGAAACAATTTAATGAGATGTAACTGAGTCATCTGGGGCATCCAGCAGGTTTTTGCTATAAGGGACTACATCAGAAGGCCTCTTTTGTAAGTATTCTGTGGTTGGCTTCTGGAGTTGTCCTCACAGAGCAGCTATGAAATGCATTGTTCTGATGCTGATCTATGGGCCCTGAGTACCTGCTTTTCACTCATTTAATTAATTAGAGAAAAACAGAGCCAGAGGATAAGTGCCTCTTAGGTCTCATAATTTCTTTTCACATTGTAGTACTTACAAAGAACTTGAACAGAGAGAAGGTGACCTTGCTTGTAATTGTAACATTCCTTATTTCTTGTTTAATATAAGCAAAAATCTTTTGGCCTTTGCATTCACATACTCTTAGAGTTACAGGCAGTGAGGAACATTAGTCCAATTTCTGTTACAGAAACAGTCAAATTTCCTGACCTCATGTCTCATTACAGCAGTAATCCTACTTCAAGAGAAGTTAGTGATGCACACTTCATGACACTGTTTATGTACTGTATCTATGGGTCTGAAAACATCTGTGATGTGATTATTAAAAGAACATTAATGGCTGCTAAACTGGGAATCACCAAAAAGGAGAAAGAAAAAAAAAAAAATTGCCCTTCTGTTTTTCAAGGACTAAATTGAATTGCTCCAATGCACATAATAGCCATTTATCTAGCATGAACTGACATGAGGTCTGTTTTTTAACATCAGTGGCACGAGAGTCCATAATGTCCTGACTCTGAGCAATGCTTCCCTGCTTTTGGAGGGCCAAATATTAGGAAGAGTCCTTCCTAGAAAGCAAGTCTGCATTCTCAAGTCTTCCCCAGAGAGACCTCTCCCAGCAAAATGCCACTGTAGAATAACTGGTATGTTAATAGGCTTAGTTTAAGAATTTAAAAATCAATTGCTATGGAAATATATTTGGGAAAGTTTTTAGGTGGGGTGTGGTTTTTTTCTCTAATGGCTTTGAACAATCTTGCCTCAGTTGGCAAGATGACAAGAGAGATGTGGAGATGCTGCAAGTGCAGTGCTGCAGGTGCTTTGGAGCAGTCCCTGAGACACTCAGTGCCCCTTGGCACACAGTTTGTGAGTGGCTTGTGAGTCAGCATCCACATCCACTGACCTCTCAGGCAGCCAGAGGAGTGAGGCAGCAATGAGGGAATTTCTGCCTTAGAGGTGTGTAAAATACAAGTGTAAATGTATAGCACCTGTTACTGGTTGAAAGTACATAGTATGTGTGTATGTGTGCGTGTGTGTGTAAGGATAAGGTGTCCCTGCCTATGGTGGGGGGTTGGAACTAGATGATCCTAAACTGTTCTATGAACTAGTGTACTGGAAGCTTTCCTGTATGTTTAACCCCTGATGAGGGCTGACTTTCACTGGAAAAGGTGCTGTTGCTCACTCAAAGTCTTGAAGTGAGTAGGAGAGGAGAGAGAACAGTCCTCTTACAACTGAAATTACTTTAGGGAATGAAGATGGCACTTCCAAAAAATCAGAAGCTGTTGAAACACATGTCATGCCAACCAGCAGGTAGCTAATATGGGAGTGCTCTGCACAGAATGATGGATTTATTCTTGATAATACAGCATCAGTTTGACCACTTTGCTACAAAGATGTGTTCTGCTTCCAAAATGTGCCTAGGAGTTTGAATCAATGTGGTACCAAGTCTTCATCACTTCACTATGAGCAACCTGATCTAGTTAAAGATGTCCCTGCTCACTGGGAAGTGGGCCACAAAATGACCTTCAAGAGTCCCTTTCAACCCAATTCATTCTATGATTCTATGATTTGAGGTATTTTGTTTCTAAAATGTACACTGTTGGCTTGTGACAATTTTATTATTTTTTTTTTTTACTGCTGTGTTTAACCTGGTTGCCTCTCAAGCCCAGTTTTGTAAATAGTTCTTGTTATTACTTTACAAAGAAGCACCATAGGTAGTTTCCCATCACATTAATGACAATCACAAGAAGAAATCCATTTCCTTAACCTTAATGACTGAAACTTAATCAATGCCTAGTTTCTTAAATATTTATGCTGAAATAATATCTTGTGACTGAAACTCTTTTTAGGTAAGTGTGGTTTATAATCCATTAACTTGAAGTGTTGGAGGATGAAAGCAGATCTCGTACTTTTGCTTCTGTGCTTACAACAGCATCCAGTATAAACTAAGGCTGAATGAGGGTTTACCTGCGAGCAGTCATTTTAAAATATCATTGCATTTCAATCAGATAGGAAAGCAATAAAGATCAACATCTGCTTGCATCTGTAGGCCACTATGGAAACCATGCTGAAGAGGTGCTTGGAGGTTAGTCTGGTGGTGTCTGGTTGGTCATTTGATTTTGAGAGAGGGTTTTTTTCAGATGTAGATGCTCAAGTTATGTACAAATGCTGTTACAAGCACTGGAGTCAAACAGTTGAAATTAGACCCACATAGTAGCTGAGGAATATGTTTTGCATGGGCAGCTACTTGAAATGTTTTGCAAGTGCTTCTTAAGCACCTATGGCAAAAAAATCAAAACAAAACAACAAAACACCAACAGAGAAACAAAAGTCTGGCATTGCTCACTTTGAGAGCAGGAGTTGCAGCCAAATGTCTAAAATAGAAATGGGCAGCATAACAGTCTTTTATGGTGATTAATACAAGGCCTCTGTTAGAGTTCCTAACTCAGATCAGTCCTAAATATAATAGCAGGTGATCTAAGAGACAGTGGAGAGAAAACTTGTGGGAGAAAGAGCAAATGAGCTGCATTTTACTTACTAACCTCTATCAGAGTATTGACTCACTAACTAAAACTGGTTAAACCAGGATGTTTAAGCCTTCAGGAGTTAGATGCCTTTACAGGCATCTGTTTATGGAAAACCCACACCTTTCATTAAAAAAAAAAAAAAATCTACATTAATTGGCCAAGTTGTCTTATCCAGAAAACTTTGATCAAAAACTTTGGTAGTTCTTCAAAGCTGATCCTAACCACTGTGGGTGGAAAGCCAAAGTGAAAAGTGTGTGAAGGTTTTTCATGCCTCCTGCTTTCCTTTTAGTTGGAAATGCCAGAAGAGAGGCTTTCTCATTTCCCATGTTGTTGTTTCCCCTGTTTCTCATCATAGAGCCCTTGGTGAAAAGGGGACTGTGGTCTGTGATTGTGAAACCTCATTGTTTTTCAGAGAGCAATGTTACATCAGCAAAAGGGTGATCCGTGCTAAGAAGTAGGTGCTATTGTGATTCTTTCCGTGATTTTCCACAACCAGCATAATCTTGGGTTTAACAGTGACAGGTACTGAGGCTGAAGTCTTTCCTATGAGTGCCCTCACCTCATCCATACTTAATGGAAATTAATGATGCTCAGCATCTCACAGGATTTGCCTTCATACCCTGGTTTAAAAGAGGGGTGAAGAAGGTTACGGGAGTGCTTTCTGCTGTCTTTTTCTTAAACATCATGTTTTCCATCCCTCTGCCTCAGAGACAGACTAGTTCAGGTAGGCTCCTGAGCAGTAATAAACAGAGGTGAAACTGTACCTGGTTGAGTCTTCCTCTGTAAAGTCAAGAAAAGCAC
>WBNM01042860.1:67259-105304 GCA_013399055.1 Ramphastos sulfuratus
GCTGGCGGTGGGTTAAGTGCTTTCCACTCATCCGAAACTGTCTCGGGGAGTTTTGTGAAACTCCACAAAGGCAGTTGTAAGATTGTAGTGGGTGGGAAGACCCAAGAAACTGGGTGGAGTGGTGAGAAAATGTTAAGAATAGCTGGCAATTAATCTTAGCTCCTGGGACTTAGGGACTTTCCAATGCTGGCAGGTCTCAGTATGTGTGTTGTTATTCAGGCTACACGCCAAGAATATTTAATGCTGACTGCCGAGTGTGTCAGAGAAAAGTCATTGTGCAGGCACTGCCACTCAAAGGAAATACACCACACCATAATCATTGGTTCAACAATCATTTTGCAGACAATGAACGCTGACATTTGGATAGCAAATGGAACAAATAGTATAAAAAGGTGAGTGGGTGGGGAAACCTTTGTCTTTTTGATAGTTAAGACCATTAAATCTGTTAGTATATGTTGTCTGTGCATGGGTCCAGAGACTCTCTAGCAGATGTGCTAACAGCGTTGCTGTGAGAAGATATTAGGACACAGAGGGGAAAAAATTATTTTTTAAAGAACAATGACCTTTTGTGTTAAAAAAAAAAAAGACTCTCTCTGTCCTCAAAGGAAAACAAACAGAAAAACCAGAGCATAAAGCAGAAAAAACAGAGAAAAAATAATAAAGGGTGGCAGAAAATAGGAAAACTTAGTTTGAGTGCAGTAGAAAGATTCATTTTGCCCTGCAGATTTCACCAGAGCCCAGGCTTCAGACCTTATTTTGTGTAATGTGCTGCCTGTTAGTTGTGGCAGGCTGGGATGTGCCTTTCCCACTGCGATACGTCAGTGTTTATGAGCGAGCTGGACTGAGGGAGGAGACTGAGTGAATGAAGAGATGGGGATTTCTTCGTGAGCTAAGCCAAGCAAAGACGCAAGGCTATGGGAAGTGTGTGAACATGGGCACGCTCCCCTTTTAGCTCTTTAGCCATGCCAGTTATCCTCTGCTCGTTGCCCCGTGTGTGTCCATTCGAGGGGCTACCGAGGCGCCCTGGCAGCGCTGCGGTCGGGACGCTGCACGCCGCACGCCGTGCCCTGACACCCAGCAGCGACGCTGGCGCTGCCTGGAAAGGCGTCTGCGCCACCTGCGTGCTGGCCCACCGCATCCCGCCCGCCGCCCTTCTGCCCCGCCAGCCTGCGGAGCCAGTTCCAGGCAAAGGGGAGCAGCAGGAGACAGACGGAAAGGCAAACACACGAGTGTGAGCCTCTCAGTGGTAGCTGCGGGGCCAGTCGGCCGCCTTATCTCTGGGACCTGACTTGATAACCCCGGCGCCAGCACCGGTCTCTTGCAGATTATCTGCCAGTCACTGGCTTAGATGTGCAGGACAGGATCACTGCCACACTTTGTCATGGTCCTTGAGGGAATACACGTAGTGCTCCAGGGCACTTCGAGAATGACCTCAATTATTAATAACCATTACGATTTTTTTCTGGTAGACTCTAAAGTCTTGTTGATCATCATGGATTATTTATACAACCTAGTGCTGATTGCACCAGCTCTGTGTCATCAGCTCTCCAGCACCTGCCTTTCTGGCTGGCATCCTTTCTCCCAGTTAATGTCCCCTGCTATGCCACAGGTGTAGCCATGTCTGATCAACGGATGTGTTCCCTGTTCCTCTTGTTGTAGGTGCAGCCACAGTCTAGTGACTTCAGAAACTTCAGTCATGTCCTTCATTCATTTGAGGTGTGTTTGTGGTAAAGAACAGATGGAGGTGGTAAAGGATGCACCAGGCTCAACTTGGTGGTGTTTATGGCATTAATGGTGTTTTTCGCTCCATCTTTTCAGCTGTTCAAGGCATTACAGAATCATAGAATCATAGAATGGCTTAGGTTTCAAACCTAAGCCCCTTCAAGGGGCCTTAAGAGATCATCTACTTCAACCTCCCTGCCATGAGCAGGGACACCTCTCAAGTAGATTAAGCTGCTCAAGGTCTTGAACATCTCCAGGCAGGAGACATCCACAGCCTCTGGGGGCAACCTGTTCCATCCTTCTGGGTGTCTGTCCACCCCCAGCCCCCTTTTACAGTCACAGCCATCAGCATCATGGCTTCCTTCCCAAAGACCACATAAAACATATTGTTCTGAAGGCAGGATTACCTCCAGCTTGGAGAATTATCATTCTTGGTCTTGCAAAAGCTCTGGTTTTGTAATCTACCATTGGATTCCATCCTGTATGTTGGGGCTTTTCTTTTGTGTTTGGTTTTTGATAGCTTTTCCCTCCCAAAGAAATCTTATTTCTGCCTGGAAAGTACCCCCAAACTAGACCCAGCTGGGAATTTTTCAAGTGGATGTATAGGCGTGCCCTATCTGAACCTGCAGTCCTGTGCACACTGCATGACTGTGTTAATGCAGGCCTTGCTCCGTGTCCAGCATTCATCACACAAAGCTGACTCACAGGAGGCTCTGTGGGAGGCAGTCTGAAATGTGTGCTGTCTGGAATGCCAGTTCGTGGAGGTCCCACAGGGGACAGGAAAACCCTGAGGTTTAATCTGATGGAGCAGGAGGAAGCTCCTTCAAGTCTTTTTCAGTGAAGGCAGATGGTGTTGTATCTCCTGGATGCCAGCAGAGCACCCTGAAGAAGAAGAGAAAACCACTTCTAGCAAGAAGAATGGCATGGGAGAAACTCAGGTTGAAGGAGCAAGCAACAGAATCACGAATCATGGATCATTAATCTCATGAAGAGACTCGAGCAAATAGTCAATGTGCAAAGCCTCCAAATTGAGATCTGAACTGAGCAGACAAAGTGAATAAAGCAAAGAGGGTAGGATCACAGGTATGGATAGTGGTAAGCATCTGTCTAAATAAGTCTGTTGTCTGTTGTTTGTTAAAAGAAACACAAAGCAAAACCAAAAGACAGGAAAAAAGGTCTGCCCTTCCTTTTACTAGTTGTTGGTTCTTCTGCCTCAATATGCAGAGTAAATGCATTTCTTGTAAAATAGAGGATTACACTGCAGGGGAAAACAAGCATAAAGCAGAGTCACTGATGGAAAATGAGTAAGTCTGTGAAGGGTTAAGAGTGCACTTTATGGATAATGTTAAATTAATCCAAAGGATTAGTGCCTTCAGAGAGACCTTCCTTTACTTCTGCAGTGGGCCAATGTACAGTTCTAGAATCACAGAGTGACAAAATAGTACTGGTTAGATGGGACATCCAGAGTTCATCTGCTCCAATCCCTTGCTAAAGCAGGTTCACCTAGTTCAGGTTGCATAGGAATATATCCAGACAGATTTTGAAAGTCTCCAGAAAAGGAGACTCCACAACCTTTCTGGGCATCCTGCTCCAGTGCTCCAGCACCCTCTGTAAGTAATGGATTTTTTTCCTTAAGTCAGTGAAGCCCCCTGTGATCTAGTGTAATGGTTTGGCTCAAGGGTTAACCTGCCTGCTGCCTCAACACATAAATGAGGGGAAAAGTAAGATACAAAACTCAGGCCGAAGCTAAAGAGATAAGAGTTTAATATAATATAAGATATCATAATCACAATGCATAATTACCTTAGCTAATAATGTAATTAATCTAATAATACAATGCATGGTTAGCTTAGCTTAGCCTATTTGCAGAAGCATAGTGAAATACAGAGAAAAAAATCCAGCATAAACCAGGAAACCCAAACCAGCAGCCACCTGACTCCCACCCATTCTGCTGCCATGCCTGCAGAGAAGAGGCAACATCCAAGAAGCCAGAACACAGAGGCAGCAATGGGAACAGGAAGCCTCCCATGTTGCAACTTGAACTTCAAGCCCTATAATACTTTGCTACAGTTAGTGCTTTCATTTCTTGAAGCTGGCTTGACTGCATCATGGTATGAATAACTGCAGCAGGTCCAACTCAATCCATGACATCTAGTTTGTACCCCATATCCTATCAGTGGGCACCACTGAAAAGAGCCCAGCCTCATCCTGTTGACCTCCACTGTTTAGATATTTATATGCATTTATGAAATCCCCTCTCAGTCTTCTCTTTTCCAGGCTAAAGAGCTCCAGCTGTTTCAGCTTCTTGTAATCATTTGGTTGGAAAAGGCCTTTAGAATCATCAAGTCCAACATTTATGTAACTCTACCAAAATCTGGTGCTAAACCATGTCCCTTAGCACCACACCACAATCAGAATTTTGCTTAGCCTCAGAGGTGAGAGATGGGAGCATTAGACAGGGAAAGTGGGACCCTGCTTTAGGGGCTGGTCTGGTACAGGAGGAGCTAAACCTGCTGTGCAGAGCTGAACTGTCTCTGATACCACTAAAACTCTCAAACCAAGTTCCCATAGAAACAGTGGAGGTGCAGTCCCCCCCGAGGTATCCATTACTCTCAGAGTTTTATGTTTACTCCAAGGGGCTTGGAGGCTTGTCTTCAAAGCCAAAGCATGAAGCTGGTTGTGTAACTTGGAGAGGAGATGGGCTCCACAGGAAAGCTGAGCACTTGGAGTTTAATGTGGTAATGGAAGCATTTTTAATATTGAAGTCTTTTTGTAGGTTTCACTGTGTTTACACATGGCTAATTTGTAGCACTGTCCTTTTGTTTGTGAGATATAGACAGCTCCAAAACAGCCATAAAAACAAATGAAATAATTTATAGGGAATGTCTGTGTATATTACATTAAAAAAATAACCTAAGGGTTAACATATAAAATGTTAACAGAATGATTGCATAAAACTAGTATCTGGTGTCATCAGTGGGACAGGATTATAGAAAGGGATGAGACAGTGAAGTTACTAATGCTACTGAAATGCAAGAAGCAGCAGCAGAAATTCTTCCCTTTTGTGTCATCAAAATCTAAGCACAAGGTTAAAGCCAGAGGAGAGTCTGTGACAAGGAAAAACATAAGAGAGTGGTGAATTTTCTGTAATGTTTCCTATATTGAGTTTTCCCCTTTTATTTTCTTACAAAGAGGTTGGTTTGTTTAGCCTTGAGGCCAAAATTGGCTCTGATTTCCACGGACAGCAAATTTTGCGTGTGTGGTACAAGCAGTAATATTTTCCCCAAAATATGCTTGCCAAGCTTGTGAATACAAGAATTCAGAGGTGCTAATTCCTGGGACGTGTGGTGATAGCGTAAGTGGAATCAGTATTCAGAATTCAGTTACAGTAAACATGCCCATCACCCTGCAGCACTTCTGAGAAGCCCTCACTATTCCATGTTACACATGTGCAGGCAGCCACATACACGAGGTATTCTTTAAGGGCACACAGCAGGTAGGATTCAGCCTCACCTTTGGGTATCTTTTAAGTGAAGTATTGTTACTGAGCCATAATGTGTGATCCCCCACCCCCACCCCACTCCTGTCCTAAGGATGTCTTCTGCTTCAAATGCCTTGCTGTCTAGTAAAGGAGGAGGGAGTAGCGTTGCTGAGGACAGGAGGTTTAGGAGTAACCTGATTGGGGAAGAAGCCAAATTAAACAAAGGTTTAGATCTAGGGCTGAAAATAGCATAACTCACCATTTTCCTCTGCCAATGGCTGACACGCCACATTTTTTTCTTCTTTAAAACCACAACGATCCATTCCCAAAAAAGGAAGTGTAACCTCTGTTTTCTACACTTCTGTCCTTCACCTCATCTGGGGAAAAACCTTTTCTTGCTGTATTTCTCATGACACATTTGAATGGAGGATTTCTTCACAGCATTTCTGCTGGGGGCTGTTTGTTTTATCTTGCATTTTGCAGCAGATAACAGACATGTATGCTGCATAGATTAGAGTTGGCAAATTTTGCGACCGATTTCTTTAGGTTCAGATAAAATGCCTGAGTCTCCCACTGATGTCTGTACTTAAAACAAAATGTTAAAATGTCTGTTAATGGGAGCGCTGAGTGATTTCTCTGTTTCCTTTGGTTCTCAGCTGGCCACGTGTGCACACTAATGAGACACGCTAATATTAAAAGTGGAATTTGGAGCAGAGCAGGGGCCAGCCTAATAAATCTGCTGTTAGTTCAGGCTTTGTGGTGATGTTGCCGCACCCGGGGGGAGGAAGGGCAGAAGCTGGGCGTTGGGCCTGAGGGACAGAAAAGGAAATCAGACGTGGGCAGGCAGAGGCAGAATCTGGATTGCTGGGGGCAAGAGGCAAAAAGCAGCTTCTGAAGGAGTGTTGGGAGCAAGAGGGTGTGCAAAAAAAAAAAGGCTGTGGAGATTTTGTTTCTGGAGGTGGCTGTACTGCAATGAGAGGTTGAAGTGATTTTGGAGTGAAAGGTTCTTTATACCTAAGAGTAGATAACAGGGAATAAACAACTAAACAAACAAAAAAAGACTGTCTTAATTTGGAAGCCTCTTCTGAGATGACAAAGCAACACATTTTTCTTCTGCTAGTACAGCCAAGATGTTATACTGATCAAGCTCTGACTTCAAAGCTGGCCCTTCTCTGAGCAAGAGGCTGGGCCCACTAACCTTGGGAGGTTCCCCTAAACCTGATGGTTCAGTACTTGCATGATTTTGAGCCCTGAAAATACAATCTCTGCTCTATTCACCCATGATGTTAGCAAAGCACTCTTGAAAGAGTGCTGATTGTAATAAGTCCTGGCCAACAGAGAAAATGATTTATATGTGAAAGGGTCTATATGTTCCAGGTTTGAATTTGATGGATGTCAGCTGCAGTAGCTTGTTTGCCATGTAAGAGCTGTTGACCCCTGTGAAATAGATGGATGGTGTATATGCCAAACAGCACTTGTTTAGAACTTTGTTGGTAACTCACCAGCAGGGCCAATTGTTTGAGTTAATATAGTGACATGGTGGTCTCACCACTTGCTCATATTTCTTCCTACTATCTGCTATTGTAAAGTATGCTTTAAAGAGTTAGATTATTACTGTTGTGGATTTCATTCACCTCCAGGCCAGGCTGGCAAGCATGCTGGAGCTAGCTGTCTGTTTAGTGCATAAAGAGGGAGGCTTGGCTTCAAGACGTACAAGTCTGATGCTGTCATGAGCATCAAATCCATACAAGTGCAAGAGAAAAATTATGCTGGAAGAAATCAGTTGTTCTCCAGAAGGGCCACTGGCTCAAACTGGAAAACTCTGTCAAAGGCAGAACAAATAAATCTGTAGATGTGAAAATCTATGGAACAGCCATAAACCTATGATGAATTAGAGACTCAGTCGATGCCAGAGTTTCTGTAAAGTTACTTACGAATGCTAAATTTCACTATCCATCTCTCACTAAGTGGCTGGGGGTTTACTGTGCCTTCCGTAAGATGATAATGGGTTGTAGCTATCCAGATTAGTTTGTTTTCCTAAAGTTATTTAATTCCAATTATTTCTCCTCAATCACATTCAGAAGAGGCATTGTAGAGGGAGGACTAGGAAAACTCTGGAAAACAGATATGAACAGCTGTACCTCATCACTGTATAAAAGATTAGGAAGGGATTGAAACCTCAGGCTTTTGGCTTAAGTTGGCCAAAGTAAATACAAAGTGGAATCTTTAGGGGTTATGATGAAATTAAAAGTAGCAAATAAGTAAAGCTATCAAATATATTCAAGTCACAGGCTGCACAAATTATTTGCCTTCCCTAAGCCTGATTGTGTTAAGCCAGACCTTTATTTGGGGGCGAATAAAGTCCTTTACTTCATCAGTATTCCTGACATAAGTGATATTATTTATGTAAAAACATTATTTGTTAATGTGAATGAGGGTATTACAATGTAGTCCTATGTTTGGATGTTATATTCTCATCTATTTTTCTTGTCTGTTTAGACTTGGAGCTTGCTGGAAACAAATGACCTCTTCATATATACAAGGTACGACTGGTTGCGATTCCCCCACAATCATACATCACTTACATTGGGGAGTTTAAGTGTCCAAAGGAATCATTTTCACTGTAATAAGAATAATTATGTTTCCTCTGAAGATAGACAAATGAAATATTTCAATTGTGCCCAAATTAGTATTTCCCATTTGCTCAGCCTGGAGTTTTGGTGAACTCAAAGTCACTGGGAATAAGCAGAACTCTCAGTCTGATGTTTCTTACTGACCTTTCTGTCTCAAATTAAAGGTCATTCCATGTTAGGTCTATTTGACTTCCTACATGCTATTCAGTTAAAGGAGTGAATTTGAATAATAATATAGGAAAAGGTGGCATGTGTATGGATCCTTCTAAAAAGACAAGAAAGTAAGAAGTTTAGGCCTGTGACAAGTTCATTTTTAAAAGGAGTGGGAGAGATTCTGAGAAAAGGTAGTGCTATGCACAATGTATCTTCATCTGAGATGACAGCAACCTTCCCCGGGGGGTTGAGGGAATTCCTATACTCTAAATGACTTTCTGTGCCAAAGCACAAGTAGTGGGAGCAGAATCCTAATGACTGTCTTGGCTGGGCAGATGTGTCCAGAGTTGCAAGGTGCTACAATCCTGTGCTGGTTTGAGGCTAATTGGAATATTTTTATGAAAAAATTATATTATAGGCTGTGAAAAGAAAACAATGGTGATGTCTACTTCAGTCATAGGCTTGCTGAGATGTATAAGAACAAGAACACAAACAGACAACACAGAGTTTCTTGGTCTCTCTGGGAGCCTGTGGGTCTGCTGCTCTCTGCTGAACAACCTAACTAACCACTCTTACTTCCAACCCTCCTTGTCGATCCTCCAAACTCACCTTGCATGTAAGACAAATCCTGGGGTAAGGTAGAAGGGTGGAAAGAAGGTGGAAGGGTGGTTGGGAGCCCCTCCTGGGGACTCTGATTTCTGGGAGGGGTGTTGTGTTTCTGTATTACCTTTAACTTGTATATTTCTGTAAATATATCTGTCTATTGTGTATATATCTGCTTGTATATTGTGCTAAGCTGTAAATATAGCTTTATTCCTTAACTTCCAGCCAGCTGAGGCTAGTCTGGGTGCTTTTACAAAGTGGGTGGTGGTGGGGGAACTCCCAAACCATCACAAACCCTCAGCTAGCTTGGGTACCACCGTTCTCAGCTGTGGCTTACAAGCACTGCTATGGACCACCTAGGGGAAGTGCAGACTCTCTCAGTTAGGCCCATTCTGTGCTTCTGTAATCAGCCTTTAAGAAGGTGACAAGAGCAGTCGCAGTGCAACCACTCAAGGAGTTGATCACTGCAAGGGGTGGAGCACCATTACCTTCCTTCAATGAGTGTTGACTTGGAACAACCTGGGGACCTCTTCTGTCTGCAACGTGGACTTGCCAGGAGAGCAAGCACTGCTTTAACGAAGGCATGCAGCTCTAACGGCGCTAATGAGACCAGCTGGGTGTTACTCATTTGGGGAAATGTGTGCAAATTTTTAAGTTGTCACTCTTCTCAGACTGCTAGAAGCATGAAAAGGCAAATGAGTTATTCCATCAAAAGCTTAAGTGTTGGCAGTGAGGAGGGTGACACCGGGTTTTTACCTGGTGAAGCCGCAGGCAGTAATAAATAGCTGAGTTTGGAATGTATTTTTGTGTTGTTATATACATGCCACTTTACAGCTCTTTGTTGCTCAACAAAATTTCCTGAAGTATTTATTTATCACCACTTTGACACTGCTGCTACATTCCCCCTAGAGAGGTGATGAATACATTTGCTGAAGACTATAAATTCCTTCATAGAATCATAGACTGGTTTGGGTTGGAAGGGACCTTTGAAGGCCATTTAATCCAACCTCTCTGCAGTGAGCAGGGACATCTTTGTCTAGATCAGGTTGCTCAGAGCTCCGTTCAACCTGACCTCGAAAGCTTCCATGAGTGAGGCATCTACCACCTCTCTGGACAACCTGTGCCAGTGTCTCACCATTCTCATTGTAAAAAATTTCTTCCTTCTATCTAGTCTAAATCTCCCCTCTTTTAGTTTAAAACCATTACTCATTCTGTTGCAAGAGGCCTTACTACAATCTTGTCCCTATCTTTATAATAAACCCTCTTTAAGTACTGAAAGGCCACAATAAGATGTCCCTGGAGCCTTGTCTTTTCCGGGCTGAACAACCCCATGTCTCTCAGCCTTTCCTCATAGAAAAGGTGTTACAGCCCTCTGACCATTTTTATGGTCCTCCTCTGGATCTGCTTGAGGAGATCCATGTCTTCCTTGTGCTGAGGACTCCAGAGCTGGATGCAGTACTCCAGGTGAGGTTTCAACAGAGCGGATAAGAGCGATAGAATCGTCTTCCTTGACTGCTTGCCGTGCTTCTTTTTATGCAGGTAGGTATGCAATTTGCCTTCTGGGCTGCAAGAGCACATTGCTGGCTGATGGTCCACCTCCTCATCCACCAGTAACCCCAAGTGCTTCTCCACAGGGCTGCTCTCAATCCCTTCATCCCCCAGCCCATACTAATACTGAAGATTGCCCTGACCAAAGCACAGGACATCGTGCTTGGCCCTGTTGAACCTCATGAGGTTCTTGTCCTGTTGAATTGCAGTATCAACAACTGTACCCATCCTCCTCATACTTGAAGGCTACTTTTGTGAGGTATGTGTGCCTGAGCTGCAATCACCTTGCTGCACACTGGCTGTTATGAAGCTGCTGTGACTTATTCTCCAGGAAGTGCCATCAGAAAACCAAAGTGTGTTCTTTTTATTCTTGAAGCTCAGTCTTACTGCTCGGGGGCAATGTATGTCAACTCCAGGCTTAAAGTGCTAAATAACATTGTTTCATAAACACAGCAGTTTTGTCCAAACAGAGTGCTTCATCAAAATGTTGGAAAAGGTACTGTAAGACTGGGACAGTCCTGCCATAGACAGCTTTACTCCTCTGTCTTCTCTTATTTGTGCTTTGTGTGTGTGGGGGGAGAAAGGCACTATATAATCACTTTTGTTACTCAAATATTTGCTCTGGAGCCTGGAGAAGAAAAATAGTTATTATACATCATGTAAATTATATTTTTAAAGACAGCAGCCTTACAAACAGCACTACCTTAACCCTTCAGCAACACCTAGCACCTTATTCATCTTTAGCTGTTGACAAACAAGACAAATTAACATCAGCAAGATAATTAACTACAGCTCCAGGTAGTATTTGCATCCAGTCTATTGCTATTTGGAATCTGTCTCTTCTCCTTACCTCCTTGCAGCTTGAAGGTGCTAATTTCGACACCTACAAGATATGGAATTTGGATTTGGTTGAGAAGAGAATGAGTCTGCTTTTTTTTTTTTTTTTTTTTTGCTTTTTTTTTTCCCTCTTATTAGGAAAACATTACATGAATAATTATAATAGTGGAATGACATCAACCTTCTACTAGACTTTTTTCCCCAAGCAATTTGCACATTTTGGGATGCTTTAAAAAAAATCTTTATCTTCTGCATAGCAAATTATTATTTTTTTGAATGTCTTGTACCTAGACTAAGAATGCTTTGGGGATGGATATAACTGGTGATCTAGAATCAGGGTAATTATGTTTGTTGCCAAGGAAAGAAGAACATTATTGCTGGAGACACAGCAGGCATTTTATTAAATGGTGGTACCAGCTGGAAACAAATTATTACCTTTATTTTAAACTACCATTTAGAAGCCTTATGTTTTTATTTCAGTGGAAAACAAAGTTTTAGGAAGATTACAGCTCATGTGTTCTTGTGATTTTTACTGGGGTACACTACATTCATATAATTATCCATGATAGTGTCATTTACCTTGGTTTTTTATGAGGCTGTTATTTTCTGCAAGTGAAAAAATGATTCTACTGCTACTTCCTTTCTGTCCGATACCCCAACTAATTTTGGAGTGAGGAAGAGCATATGCAGCAGGTGGGCTGTGTTTCTAATAATTAGTTTTCTTAAACATGTTATAAAGAGCATTGCCAAGAAAGTATCACTGTAGCATTTTGAGCCCAGCTGGCACTGTAGTGGAGTCTGGAGAGGGGAGGAGAGAACAGCGAACTGAGCCGTGTTCATCTGTGGAGTCTCTCAGCCAAATTCACTTATCGGTGAATTTGTAGCTCTCTGTGTGCTCTAGAAAATGCTTTTGCCTGGATTTTGTGGAAGGAAACAGAGTTTGGTTTTGTGCACAGCTTGCACTGCAAATGTGCACCTTCGTTTTCCCCTCTGTTTAGTAGTATCCTTAGGATACTATTAAACACAGTTTCAGTTTAACAAGTAGTTCTTAAGGTTGAGAGGAGCTGCACAGCTCATTTCTCTAGCTCAACTGCTGGGCTGTGTGGGCACCCAGAACAAGAACATGTTAATAAGGCAGCAAAGTCTGAACAGAGGCTCTCTAAGCCTTTCTTTTCCATCTTTCCAAGCCAGAAATTGAGAAGAGATGGTTAAGAGCAATAGCAGTAGGAGTGCAATGTGGGTCTGTGTTTTGGCAATAAGTCTGATTTCACGGTCTCTAGATCAAAAATGCCTCAGCCATGTAATGCAGTGTGCTGACACTGTACGAACTCATACTTGCACTTCAAATCTGTTCCAAAATGTTGAGGGGTTAGTATTTCAGCTGCTTGCCTTACTATCAGATCAAGCCGTTGTCTGTCTTCCCACAGCAAGCATAAACTCCATGTGTTTTGGCTGATCAAATGGAAATATGATCTTGGGCCCATTCCTGAACTGAATTAAATTTGTATTGCTGAATTAAATTCGTCAGGCAGTGCAACGGCTGTGCAGTGCCAGTGTGAGTGTTCACTCCCTTCTGCCAGAGAAACAGGAAAACAGCAAGGCTGGAGTGATTTTCCTTAGCACTTTTCCAAAGATTGCTGAACTGTTTTGGCTGGACCACTCAAATAAATTCAGTTTTATGAAACATGGAAAAGTTCAGTAAGGTTACATGCATTTGAAAAGAGCCAGGTAATCAGCCATGTGTTCTGTATAACAACTCTGTCTCAGACTATATATTGCTCTTCAGGTAGCCATGATTAGCAGATGAGTGGTATGGCACTTGACTTATTTTTAAACTGTGCTAAGTAAACTCTGTCATACAAAGCAGCTTCTTTTCTCCAAATTATATACGACTATTTGTGGGGGTGAGGGCAGAAATAATCTGCTTTTAAGGCTTTTAGACTTTTCGTGGTCTTTGTCAAAGAAATTCAATTAAGGACCTCTTCTACCTCTTTGTGACATTACTTTGATGGGAGCTCAATATAGAAAATGTTGATGTCCCCAGTAAAAGCATCTCTTTTATATCTGATGTGCCATAAGTGTAAGATACATACAATTTCTGTAGCATAGTGCTGTAGTCTCCAGACAGCCTTTAAAAAAAAAAAAACAGAAGGGATGTTGTCCTTTCCTACCCAGTAGGGTAATGCAGAAAATGTTGCCAGGATGCAGCCACCTACCTCAAACTATTGCTAGAGGCACTTCAGCAGCAAGGCCCATTCGTGCAGTAAAAGCTGTGTGATGAATTTAATACACATGAAGCACTGACATCCCTAGGGAAAAAAAAAATAGATTCAGAGAAGATAATCAGAGAGTCTGAAGGTTTCAGGAGGACAAACAGGTGTTTTCTATGCCATGTTGCCTCCCACTTTGAATCTTAGTCTGCAGGATACATTATTTTCTTCTCTGACATTCAGGACTTTTGCTTCACAGAGATTTATTTAATTTTTTTTTTCAGTGAAGTCTGAGTCTTGATGCATGAGCTAAAAGCCATCTGTGTGCTTATTTTCTTTTTCTTTTTTTTTTTTTCTCTCTTTGGGTGTCACTGTTCCAACTGACTCTCTGCACTCCATGGTTATGAAAAGGCTGAACAAGAAAGTAAAAAAAACCTGAAAATACCCTTTGGGGAAAGGAACATGCAGTCAGTCACCTCAAGGTCACAGAAAGTACAATGGGCTTATGCACTGGTGCAGATTGAAGTGATTTGTTTCATTAATCAAAACTCATATTGTGTTTGCAAAGAATAATTGACATTATCAGAGCTGTGTTACTTGGGAATCTGATATTAACCACTCTGTTTAATTATATTGAGCTTTAAAGCCAGAAAATAAGCCTTTTCTTGTTCAGCAGCAACACTGTCTCTTTCATTAACAAAGCAAAAGCAAACCTTTTGTCATGTTAGGGTAGGAAAAATTCTGTATTTTTAGCAATGAAATAAATACCACATTATTATGACTACGATTTGGTAGGAGTTAATGTCAAATTCTGAAATGGAGCTTGTCCTTGTGCACATTAGTGGAGGGAGCTAGAAAGAAAATTTCAAACCCTAGCATAATAGTTTCCCTCAAAAAGGTATATTTTTGTTGGCAGAGGGGGGGTGGGGAGGAGTGGCAAAAAAGAGAGGGTTCAGGATAGGGAGTATGTGTTTGGGGGAGGAATGCATACAACGCCAGCTGAAACTGGAAAACTGAAGGCAGTAAAAGAGTTGTATTGATATGTATTAAGAGAAGGAAATTAGGATTTTTTTCCTCAATTAAGATAAAAACAAAAATATTTGATCACGATCTAATGATTGCATGTTGTGTGTGTTGCTTATCCTGCAAATTATTACTACCCAGGCATCTGTATTTACCAATGTATCTGCAAATGTGCAAGTAGCAGCTCATTGAGCAAGCTTTGTGGTTTGTTTGCTCAATGCCTGGTATAATGTGCCTTTGATCTATGAGGCGTCATAAATATGGCTGCAACCCACAGGGCTGTGATGTTCTAGTCCACTCTTTCCACCTTCCTGATGCTAAGTATCATCTGTCCTCTGGAGAAGTCCTGGTGAAATCAATTAATCTGCAAAGGTTGAACTAAGCTGGTGAAAGCATCTTTTCTTAAATTTCCTTCTTAATTGGAGATTGAAGATATTGAATTGAAGATATCTTCTACAGCAGGAGTGCCTCATTTGTGCCCTATGTAATCACTCTGACCTACTAGGGTAATTCATTCCTCTTCTTCTTCAAACAATCTGATTAAATGGATTGCTTCAGTGAAACTGAGCACCTCTCTTTAACCAGCATCCTCATCCTGGGGACTCTTTCACTGTTGGAGGGACATTCAGCCAATGGGGTAAAGTGCCCTTGGGAAATGTCCCAGCTAAAATGAAGCAATTAATTTTCCCCATGTAGATCTCAGGAGCAACTGCAAAGGTAATGGCTAAAAAAAAAAACAAAAGCATGAATTGCTCTTTTGCTTACAGCAACTGAGTCCATTCCCTTGTTCTTGGACAGCTGTTGGTTAAGGAGCTTGCAGCCCCATGGTTTCCACACACATCTCCTTGGTTGGGCTTTCCAACCAAGACTGGTGAACTGGTAGGTGTTGAGAGAATCCACAGTATACAGGTGCAAGGATTTATCATGGCATGCAAAAAGGTCTGCCCTCCTCCCTGTTGTCAGTGGAAGTAAGGGACCTGCCTAGAATTGAACAGCTCGGTACTGCCATCCTACAGGGAGAGTTTGCTTTTTTTTTTTAATGATAATTGGCTTCAGGAACTAGGTTGCTGAGAGAATCTCTAGCAGGTTGATCCCAAATGAGTAGGATAGTGATGTCCCTTCTGCAGAGAACTGTAAAAGTGAAGTGGCATGCAGCCACACTCTGACACACCCTGCCACCTACTTAATCGAGGAGATCCACAATGAGGGAATGACTTTCCTGCCTCTGATTCTGTTAATTTCTATTACTCCCACACTCCCTCTTTCACCTGCCCATCTTGCCATGTTCCTGATTTTTTTTCCCTTTTCCTGAATAAATGCAGCTTTCTGTTGGAGTTTGGTTGTCTGCTCTTTGACCCAGCTGGGTTTTAGTAAGTTTTGTAGCTAAAAAATCTAAACTGCTACCTGGTACTTTTTGGTTTTCCTCTTCACAGATTGTAGCAGCCAGGAAAAGCAGTACTTGCTCTTTCTACCCATAGCAGTTGTGCTGCACTGACAGAATCCATTTTTACTGAAAGTGCTAATAATATCCTGCTTTTCCTGCTACTGCTCTGCATTTTTCCAGTACTGCAGACATTTTTACTGAAAACTTAACCAACATCTCCTTCACTGTTTGCTGTGTCAGGTCAGGGTGCCACCAATAATTCCAAAGTAGATTTGGCATTTTTCCAGTATTAGCTGCCTGTTCACTTAAGGATTCATTCTCAGCACCTCTGCATTGTTGACCTCTGAAGCTATTGATTTCTGTGGCTGGAATACATTCAAGTCACTGAAGGAAAAATCTGCTTTCCCTTATCAGCAGAAAATGTTTGGTCCTTCTGCAAGATGCATTTTTGATGATGGGTTTTACTGCAGGAAAATGTGAACAGTGTTTGTTTATTAATAGCATCTTGTTCATCATTTGCCACCCAGATACTTAATAAGAAGTAAATATCAAGATTTTTTTAATATTTTTTTTTCCACAGGTGATAAACTCAGGTGCTAATCTATTCATCTAGTGGCAGAGTTCAGTGAAATTTTACAGAACCTCTTGATTTTCATCCTTCTCCAAATCAGATAGATGTGTTCCTCACATCTGGGGGGATATTTAGGGGCATCTGGAAATGCCTGTGCAAAAGAGCAGTTCTTTCAGCCTCCTTCTTGCCCTACCCTAGCTAGAAGAGAGCATAGCTCTCTAGGCAGCACTGACTGAGAAGAAATGAGCCTCTTCCTCTGGGAACACAGGAGTTCTTTGTTATCAAACTTCAGTTGTTCTTGTATTCTAATCTTTAATTTTCTTACTTATTTTTAATAGTATCTAGCCAGTGAGTGCTGTTTCTCATGCTTGGAAAATATAATTAAAGACACCTGTACATCATAGATGGTATAGAATCACTTCCATCATTCTTTGCATATTATACATTGTTGATGAATTCTCAGCAGTGATTTGGCTCAGGAGGAGCAAAGTATGTCTGATTTCACTGCATTTCTCATTTGCACCAAGTCTGCTTCACACTGTTCTCCTAAAAGGGGCCTTAAATTAAGAGCAAAATTTGTTTTCTGCCTCCTGTCACAGCCCAGGGAGACCTAACATCAATACATTCATTAATTGTGTTTAGACAGGCTGGGTTTGCGACACTTCATACACTTAGGCCACCATATACAAGGGCAAAGGTTATACACTATGTCTGTGTCTTTCTCTGGGGCAGTTTTGTTTTCCTTGGTTGTCTGGGTTTCATTTTTTAAAAACATTTCTCAATTATGTGGTCTTGTGGGGCAGCTTCAATGGCTGTGATCTCAGAAGTCTGAGAAAAACGGGCAGCTTAAGATCTTGCAGTTGTACGTTTGTCTGTGTACCTGCAGGATGAAGGGCAATGTTAGCCTCCAGTATTCCCACCAGCTGAAACACAACCTTTGCTCTTATGAAGACAGCAAATATGTGTATTTTATTCTTTTTTTTTTTTTAATACTTTTTGCTGCCAAACAAAGCTATACATTCTATGTTGTCTAAACAAAGTGAAAGGTTTGATTTTCCCAAGGTGAGACGTTATGCTTTTTAATTCTATTCTGAGACTTGAAGGCTCATACGACTAGTTTAATTCCTCCCCCTGGAGCTTGTTATCCATCAGTTAAATAGGCTGATACAAACTGCTGTTTCTTGTTCCTGAACCTTTACTGATTTTCTTTTGTAGTTAACTAAATATTTTTCTTTCTTTCTTTTTTTTTTTTTCTCTCTTTAATTTATTTTTTTCACACTCTACCCATCCTTTCCCATGGAAATTATATCGTTGGGTTTTTTTGGGGGGTGGGGTTCCAATCAAAATTTCTCTTAATTTTGTGATATAAAGACTGATTATTTTCACAATTATTAACCAATGTGTGTATGTGTGGAGAGGGAAGTGGGACTGTCTTTTATTTCCTATCAAGTATCATGTCTTATTTGTAGATTTTCACACTGACTTTTTCATATAGTTTACCATCAGGTGCTTCTTGTGGGTTCAGATGGAGAGACTGTGTCTATTGTAGTTGTGCCAGCTTCCCTGCTACATGTTTGGCAGAGAAAGGTGTAAAACCCTGTTCATCAACAGTGAAAATCAAGACCTAAACATAAGTACTCCTAATGACCAAGGTTTACATTTCCTCCTTTCCCACTGCTTTCAGCGCACCATGAAGTGTGAGTTCTTAAGCAAAACTAGAGTTTTATTGTATAGAAAATGGTAGGTTTTTAAGCCTTCCCTCCTTATAAGGGGCTTGGTTTGTAAGAATGTTTATTCTAATTTGATACTGTCAGGTGCTGAGTGGGTAACCTGGAAATCAGGGAAAAAAATTGGCTTCATCTCCACATATCCACCTCAGCTTTTCGTATGTGCCTTGGCTGGTGCAGCACTGTCCTTCCTAGGTCTTAATTTCACTGCTGCAGAGACAGAAGCCCTGTCCTCTAAAAGCTGATTTTTTATTTATTTTTTTTTCCCCAAGTGAGATGACAGAATGTTTACAGACATTGACACAGACACACTAAATTTACATTTGTCTTCCCATGAAAATCTGTACTCACTCTCTCCGGCAACTGTGAAAGCTCTTTGCTGCTCTTTTCCTTAATTCCTCTTAATTCACATCTGAATGTCTGACTTCCAGGTGTCATCACTTTTCTTATTGTTGGCAATAGAGGCTTAATTTGGAATCACTGCTCACAAAAGATCAGCATGAAGATTTTTTGTTCCAGTGGCATGGAATTTCTTTCCATCCACACTGAAAATCATTTTGCATTTTCAAGAGCTTCAGTCCCAACACTCCAAGTTTACAGAAATTATTTCCTATTGAACTGATTTGGATTCTACAGAGAATAACTTTACTTATGTGTCCCATTCAGATTTGCAGACAGACCAAAGAGTCCTTTGAAGCAACGTGTCACAGTTCTTGATGAGTTCATCATAGCAGTGACCACTCCTGATATCAGAGACACAGGAGAATCTGTGCAATATGTGCTCAGGTACTTGCAGAGTGGGATTCAGCTCAGTAAAGGAGGATATGGATGTGCCGGAGGCCATGAGGATGATCAGAGGACAGGAGTACTTCTCCTATGAAGACAGACTGAGAGAGTTGGGGTTATTCAGCCTAGAGAGGAGAACGTTCTGAGGAGACCTTATTGTGGCCTTCCAGTATCTGGAGGGGACCCACAAGAAAGCTGGTGAGGGAGTTTTTAGGGTGTTGGGTAGTGATAGGACTAGGGGTAATGGAGCCAAACTAGAAGTGGTTAGATTCAGATTGGATGTTAGGAAGAAGTTCTTCACCATGAGAGTGGTGAGACACTGGAACAGATTGCTCAGAGAGGTGGTGGAAGCCCCATCCTTGGAGGTCTTTAAGGCCAGGCTGAATATGGCTCTGAGCAACCTGATTCAGTGTGAGATGTTCTTGCCCATGGTAGGGGGATTGGATCTAGATGATCCTTGAGGTCCATTTCAACCCTGAAAATTCTGTGATTCTATGATTCTAAATCTTTTAATGAATTTATTTTCACCATGAGCTGTGCTTTCACCATAATGCTCACATGTCATACTTCAGCAAGGAGGCTAGCAAGAGCCATTGACATTGGTGCCAATTTTGGCACTGGTGAAGGCTGAAACTGACTCTTGTCAGTCTTTGCAGCCCTTTTGGAAAAAAAATTGTCACCATATGGCAATAACAATCAAGAGCACTGCCTCAGACTGCTGGTTCTTTGATACGTGGCTTTTTTGTAACAGAGCTGCTGGTTTGTTTTGTTTTAAAGAAACTCTTTTCTGGGCAAAATCAGCTGGAATTGTTGCTTTGCTTTGCTTTGCTTTGCTTCTGACCAGCATTAAAAATAATAATAAAAACAAACCCAAAACCCCAGAGCCTGTAAAGGACATCATTGGAAAAAGAAAAAGGAAAACAAACAAGCAAACTAAAACCAAGACAAAGTGTGGCAGCTGAGTTGGGACTTGTGTGTCAACCTGAATGAACATTTATAAATCATAGAATCACAGAATGTCAGGGGCTGGAAGGGATCTCAAAAGATATCTGGTCCAGCCTCCCTGCCAGAGCAGGATCACCTAGAGCAGATCACACTGGAATGCATCCAGATGGTCCTTGAATATCTCCAGAGAGGAAGCCTCCACAACTTCCCTGGGGAGCCTGTTCCAGTGCTCTGTCACCCTCACAGTGAAAACATTCTTCCTCAAGCTCACATGGAACCTCCTATGCCTCAACTTCCACCCATTGCCCCTTGTCCTGTCACTGGGCATCACTGATAAAGGTAGTGCTTGTATTAAATCCAATCAGCTAATAAAAAATCTGAACTGTGTGAGTATGCAAAATCACTCCAAATGAATATGTTTCCCTTTGTTTCAAAACTCAGGTCTGTATGGGAGATGCCATTTCTAGGTTTAATTTAAAAAAATAGATTTTTTTTTTTTTTAATGGTTTGCATCTGTTACATAGGTGATGTTCTCTGATTTTTGGGAACTACCTATTCTACCACATGATATAGGCCTCTTAGATGAATTAGGAATGTACTATGATCTCTACAGGTTTAGGTGAAGCCTGGTAAGAAACAGTATTTCCAAAATCTAACAAAAATATGTTTAGACCATTGGATATACAAGGCTTTTTTGGATTCTTGAAACACAGGAGGATTATTCACTCTTGGCTTTCCTGCATACTGTACAAGAAAAAGGGAAATATTAATCATACCCTGCCAAACTTGGTCAAGCTTTGACGGCTCACACTTGCCAAGTTTGTCTTATTAAGAAGCAGCTGTTTCCTACACTAATATAAATAGTAAAAATGAAGGTTTTGAACATAAAGGGAGCAACAGTTCAAGAGGGACAGGGATCTCCTTGAGACAGTCCAACAGAGGGCTACAAGGATGATTCAGGGATTGGGCCACTGCCTTATGAGGAAAGGCTGAGAGCCCTGGGGCCTTTTAGTCTGGAGAGGAGAAAACTGAGAGGGGAATCTAATAAATGTATTTAAATATATGAGGGCTGGGTGTTAAGAAGCCTCTTTTCACTTGAACCCTGTGATAGAGCAAGGGGCAATGGAGTAAACTACAGCACAGGAAGTTCCACCTCCACATGAGGAATAACTTCTTTACTGTAAGGGTTACGGAGCACTGGAACAGGCTCCCTAGGGAAGTTGTGGAGTCTCCTTCTCTGGAGACTTTCAAGGCCCATCTGGATGTGTTCCTGTGCAACATGCTCTAGATTATATGGTTCTGCTCTGGCAGGGGGCTTGGACTCTATGATCTCTGTTAGTCACTTCCCTCTATGATCTCTGTTAGTCACTTCCAATCCCTAACATCCTGTGATCCTGTGAAAGAGGGCAGAAGTACTGACAGTGGAGGTTGTTGCAGTATATGTAGCTTCGAAGGGGCAGTTAATTCTCTGGTGTGTAGTGGTAAGAATTGCCTCATTTTTTTTCCTCAGACTACATTTGGTTAATATGCAAATTAAAGCAGTCTGACAAGAAGCAGCAAAGCCTCTCCTCATTTTGGGGGACTGCAGTGTATGTGTCATTCACCATACACATTGTCACTGGCTCTTACGGATTCAAGGCTTGTGTTTGTTTGCTTTGGAGCTGAGTATGCTTTAGCAGGTCACAGGGAAATAAGCAGCAGGTCCAGATATAATAAAGGTCTTGTGCTTGCCAGCTCTGCTCTCCCCAGAGTGTGGCTCCAGATGCAGCCACCTCCTTCAACGGGAACATGCCAAGCTGTCTGAATCTGGTCTTTTCTTCCAGTTGTTTACTTCCAAAGATACTGCTTACAATACATGTAAACTGGAGGGAATTACATTAGCAGAATGTGAAATACATATAGTTAGCAGTGCTGTGGTTGACTGGTTTGTCTGCTTGGCTTACAGGATGGTGATATTCAAACTGTCAGACACATCTAAGTTGGATTTGAATGCAAGTGACTCCAAATGGGCATGTACAATTCAATTAAGTCACTGTGTCAGCTCCTGTATTTGCATTCTGAAGATTGTGACTGAAATAGGTGTTAATACCATTTATTATTAAAGAATAATGGAATTTCTGGGGTCAGCTTCCTGGTGGAAGATAAACAACAAATATAACAAATGCAATGAAGCCTCATTCTGAAATGCAAAGCAGAGGCTCTATCCAGCAGAAAATTAAGTTAATCAATAAACTAATTTGGTATTTTAAATTCTGAGTAAAGGCTATGCACTGGGCAGATTTAAATGCAGTCTGAAAGATTGTGTAAATTATTAATGACATAACTGAGCTGAATATCTCTCTCCATTCATTCATCCCAAATGTGGGGGACTTACTCTTAAATATTTAACAACAGTTTTTAAAACTGGCTTATTTTTCCCCTTTCCAGCCCGTAGGACAAATAACTTCATTCATCTGTGTCCATTTTATTCAAAGATAGAAACATATTCATGCAATCTAAGATGGAGAAATGCATATCAATCAGTGCTGTGGCTGCAGCTTGAGGTTAGTCATAGCATTAACAAAGCAAGCCCAGAGCCTGTGTAGGCTCTGTCTGCTGCATGTCCTGTGTTTGTTGATAGGTTTGTTTTTATAGTGAAACACAGAAGCTGTGGGAGACAATGTCCATATTGTGATGATCCTTCATATAGACCTGGCACAAAATAATCAGTGTACAAACCCTGATTCCATTATACTGGTGGAGAGCAGAGAGAAGGGAGCTTGCATGGTAAGTGGACATGGTTCCTCAAGGTATATGGCTTCATATAAAAACCCAGATTTTAAGCAGAGAAGAGCATGGATAAAACTGCCTTCCTACCAGTTGTGGCATGCCCATTCTAGGCTTTCTCAGTTCACTGGAGTGTCCATAGAAGTTCATACAACATTTTGGTAGCACAGTGTGGCAGAATTATTGAAGTGGGTTTTTTTACACCAGCATAGGTTACTAAACCTCTTACACTTTCTGGACTTCATGGCAAAGCGAGGTGAAAGATGCTTGATCCACTGCACTGCAGCAATAGAACCTGGAGTTCACAGGGGAGTGAAAAGGTTTGGTGTATCACTGTGATACTACAAGTGATTAAGAAATTCCTAAACTGAAGAGAAAAGGTCTTCTGACCAGTCAATATTATCTGCTCAGGTAGTCTAGTGGTAAATAATTCTGTGTATTTACTATTCTAAACAAAAATATTCTTTCTGATTGATCCCATTATTTAGAATCAGAGAATCACAAGGTTGTTTTGGTTGGAAAAGACCTCCAAGATCATCAAGTCCAACAACCAACCTAAGACCACCATGGCCATTAAACCATGTTCACAAGTGCCATGCCATTCAACTGAACACCTCTAGGAATGGTGACTCCTCCCTAGGTAACCTATTCCAATACCTGACCACTCTTTCAGTAAAGAAATCTTTTCCTAATATCCAACCTAAACCTCCCCTGGCACGGGAATAATGGAATTTCAGGCCATTTCCTCTCCTTCTATCACCTGATACAAGAGAGGAGAGACCAACCCCCACCTCACTCCAACCTCCTTTCACGTAGTTGCAGAGATCAATGAGATCTCTCCTCAGCTTCCTCTTCTTCAGACCAAACAATCCAAATTCACTCAGCCACTCCTCATAAGACCTGTGCCCTAGACTCTTCAGTAGCCTTATTGCCCTTCTCTGGATGTGCTCCAGCAACTCGATGTCTTTCTTGTAGTGAGGGGCCCAAAACTGAACACAGTTTTCAAGGTGTAGCCTCACCAGTGCTAAGTACAATCAATCACTTCTCTACTCCTGCTGACTGCATTATTCCTAATAGAGGCCAGGATGCTGTTGGCCTTCTTGGCCACCTGAGCACACTGCTGGCTCATGTCCAGCTGGATGTCCATCAGCATCCTCAGATCCTTTTCCACAAAGCTGCTTTCCAGCCACTCTGCCCCAAGCCTGTAGTGTTGCAAGGGGTTGTTGTGACTCAACTGCAGGACCTAGTACTTGGCTTTGTTAAACCTCATACAACTAATTGCTGCCCACTATCCAGCCTGTCCAGATTCCTTTGCAGAGCCTTTCTACTCTCAATCACATCAACATTCCCACTGAGTTTACTGTCATCTGCAAACTTACTGAGGGTGCACTCAATTGCCTCATCCAAATCATTGATGAAGATATTAAAAATATCTGACCCCAATATTGATCCATGAGGAATACCACTTGTGGCCAGCTGCCAGCTGGATTTAATTCCATTCATCACCACTCTTTGAGCTGAGCCACCCAGCTAGTTCTTAACCCAGCACAGCATCCACCTGTCCAAGCCATAAACAGTCAATTTCTTCAGGAGGATGCTGTGAGAAATGGTGTCAAAGGTGTTACTAAAGTCCAGATAACATCCACAGCCTTTCCCTCATCTACTAAGTGGGTCACTTTGTCATAGAAGGAAATCAGGTTCATCAAGCAGGACCTGCCCTTCATGAACCCATACTGGCTGGGCCTGATCATCTGGTTGCCCTGCATGTGCTGCAAAATGGCACTCAAGATGACCTTCTTCATGACCTTCCCCAGCACTGAGGCCAGATCGACAGGTCTGTAGTTCTCCTCCTTCCCGTCCTTCTCCTTTGTTTCTTAGCATTGAGTTTGTCACCCACCTGCTGTCAGCCACTTGAATTTTAAGGTCTTAATTTCCTTCCCCTATCCTTGTTGTTTTTAATTTTTTAAAAGCTGTTCCCAGAATAAGATATTCTGACTACTGTGATATTTTGGAGTGCAATAGCTCAAGAATATATCCGGATGGATGGTGGTTTAAAAAAAAAAATCAANTGCATTATTCCTAATAGAGGCCAGGATGCTGTTGGCCTTCTTGGCCACCTGAGCACACTGCTGGCTCATGTCCAGCTGGATGTCCATCAGCATCCTCAGATCCTTTTCCACAAAGCTGCTTTCCAGCCACTCTGCCCCAAGCCTGTAGTGTTGCAAGGGGTTGTTGTGACTCAACTGCAGGACCTAGTACTTGGCTTTGTTAAACCTCATACAACTAATTGCTGCCCACTATCCAGCCTGTCCAGATTCCTTTGCAGAGCCTTTCTACTCTCAATCACATCAACATTCCCACTGAGTTTACTGTCATCTGCAAACTTACTGAGGGTGCACTCAATTGCCTCATCCAAATCATTGATGAAGATATTAAAAATATCTGACCCCAATATTGATCCATGAGGAATACCACTTGTGGCCAGCTGCCAGCTGGATTTAATTCCATTCATCACCACTCTTTGAGCTGAGCCACCCAGCTAGTTCTTAACCCAGCACAGCATCCACCTGTCCAAGCCATAAACAGTCAATTTCTTCAGGAGGATGCTGTGAGAAATGGTGTCAAAGGTGTTACTAAAGTCCAGATAACATCCACAGCCTTTCCCTCATCTACTAAGTGGGTCACTTTGTCATAGAAGGAAATCAGGTTCATCAAGCAGGACCTGCCCTTCATGAACCCATACTGGCTGGGCCTGATCATCTGGTTGCCCTGCATGTGCTGCAAAATGGCACTCAAGATGACCTTCTTCATGACCTTCCCCAGCACTGAGGCCAGATCGACAGGTCTGTAGTTCTCCTCCTTCCCGTCCTTCTCCTTTGTTTCTTAGCATTGAGTTTGTCACCCACCTGCTGTCAGCCACTTGAATTTTAAGGTCTTAATTTCCTTCCCCTATCCTTGTTGTTTTTAATTTTTTAAAAGCTGTTCCCAGAATAAGATATTCTGACTACTGTGATATTTTGGAGTGCAATAGCTCAAGAATATATCCGGATGGATGGTGGTTTAAAAAAAAAAATCAAAAAAATCAAAAAAGTGAACAGGCCAAAGAATCTGCTAAGAGGCAAGGTGAGAGGAAGATCAATTGAAAAGTGATCCTTCAGGTTCAGTGTGTATGGGCTGAAGTGCTGAATCTTTGCTGTCTTGTCTAAATACAATTAACTCTTCTTCCACCATCACTGATTTTTATATATTCCTCTATTTTTATGACCCCAGACTATGTGAAGAGGACCTTTCACATTTACAGACTTCAAGAAAACAATAAGAAGTCCAATTTTACCAAACTTCTCAGCTTCTTACATCATCATATGAGAAGCTGTGTTTGTCATAATGTTCCAGGACCCTGTAAAGTTAGAGTCATGTTTCATCACAGCATCATTATGGCAGATTAATCTTGTTGGCTTTTGTCAGGTGAAGAACTGTACAAAGCTCAGGTCTGGATCTTGGGGTGTTGGGGATTTTTTAGCCAGTCAGTCATGATACTCCTTTCTTTCCATGCATAAAATAGTTTGTGCCTCTAGGTGCAGAGGTCATTTTGCACACTGGGTGTAGCTCCTAAAGTGAGCCAGAGAGGAGGGGATATGAGCATGGGGGAACAGCTTCAGGAACTGTTAGAGAACCACTCCCAGCTAGTTAAAAAATTATTTCCATGTGAGCTAATACTATTCCTAAAGCTCTTAGTGGAAACAGAGTTCAGTATTATCTAGCTACATCTGGAAAGGCTCTTTTACTCAGAGTAAAAATTTTATAACATGGCTATTCCAGAAGCAAAGTGGAAGCTCTGGTTAGCTTTTAGTTTAGTTCCCAAAGTGCTCTTACAGCTCTGAGGGGTTTTTCCAAGCTCTGCTAACATCTGAATTGTAGGAACAAACCAAAGAGTTAGATATAATTGTACATGCCTTGTAATTTTTAACAAGGTTTCTGAATAACCATAGTGAGTCTATTTCCTGCATGGACAGTTGTGTTTACACATGTGTGTCATGCTAAATGTGTTTTATGGAAAGCATTAGAGTTCTGAACGCACAGAAACCTTTCTCAGGTTGCTTATGATTTCACAGCAATATGGCTTGAACTAGGACCGAAGAGCTTATGAGTACCTGATGAACAGGGCAAAGATGTGTCTGTATCCATGTTAAAGTGTGTGTGTGTGTGTGTGTGTGTCCATGTTGTTCCATGTTGTTCAGTATAGGCACTGATTTCTGAAGGGAACTGAGCACAATCAACTTCGACTGAAATCGCTGACCACCATGAAAGACTGTTTAAAACTAGGCAACTTTCCCATTCTAAAACTTGTTTTTTCTTCTGTGAGATCATCTGTAAGGTGGTAAAAGACAAGTGGAGAAGTATGTGGGCCTGGGGTTTGGTTTTTTGTTTTTTGTTTTTTTTTTTTTTGCTTTTCTGAAATAATTTTAGAAATATCAGCTGAATTAGAATCTGTCTTTTTGGTTTGTCTGGAGCACCTTCAGAAGTCTGACTAAGGTGAGCATAATTACTTTTATTCAATCTAATTAAAACATGTACCTTTTTCTCCAAGTCCCTTCATTCAGTCCCTCTTTAGGTCTTCACATACTGTGGAATTTTCCAGTGCAGACAGGGCTGTTGTTTTGAATGTAAAACAGTCTGGGAAAAACACACCCCATTTTCAGTGGCTTTTCTCCATGATGAATAAATCCATAGAGGGGAACAGGCTTGTGCTTTTCCTTTCCTTACTTTCCTGAAACATGAAATACAACCTTTAGTGCCAACAGGCAGCCAAACCCCCTGTACTCTGGGTAAGTTGGGTACTTAGAAAACAGTTTTTAGAAGTCACACTTCAGGAAAGATCTCCTGCCATTTTTGTTGTTTAAATAACAGCTATTTTTTTATTGCTCTTATCTTACATCTCTAGTCAGTGAATCTTCCTGAGAACAGCTTTATATGCTAAACAGTTCATTTACATACATACATGCAGGCACTAAACTTGGTGCTTCCAGAAACTTTGTAGGTGGCTCGGTAGGAATAACAGAACAAATGTAACCTGAAGCAGAAATGAGAGTCATCATTTTGACCAGGTGTTAGGCTGAAGTGCTGAATGATTGACCTATACAATGAGGCAAAGTGACCACTTGATCTGAAGTTGTGCCTTTGTGTGCCTCTGCCTGAAGTTGATTTAAGCTTTCAAATTAAATAATTGAGCCACTGGATGTAAGACACAGAGAGGTAATCACTCTGTGACAAGTGTATAGTTTTCAAGCACATGGATATGTCCTCCATTGTTAGTGAACTGAGTTTAGTTGAAAGCTTGGCTAGGAAATATGGAAGAACTGCATATGGAAAGCACAGGGAAGAGAGGAAGAAGCAGTGTGTGTTTATTCATCTTATTTTCCTTGCTATGCCTCACTTGTAGGAAAATTATAGCAGCACATTGTCCTTCCTTCCTTATGCCCAAAATTAAAGCAGATGATTGGGGTTTGCTAACCACTAAACACCTGTGATTATGTGCTTTCCTCTGGTGCTCTGCCCTGGCCCACACGGGACTCACGAGCAGTAGGAGGCACTCATCTCCTAGCTACTCTTGGGGGATAAGTATATGTATGATGAAGCTAGCAAAACTGGGGGCAAGGTCATTCTGCTAGCATCTTCTGGCATTTTTACCAGGTTTCTGAATAGGTCAGGCTGATGGGAGTCTTAAATAAAAAACAAGGAGGGGGGGAACCCTAGACCACCCCCAAACAAACAATACACACACACAAGCAAACCCAACACAAATATTATGAGGAAGGAATCCATGTGCTGTGATAAGAACTAGATTGAAGATACTGTGACACAAAAATCCCTAATCAGGTTTTCTAAGCAGGGGCTTCAAAAGTAGGGGAGTCCAGGGTAGGGTAGCATCTAAATGCAGTTCCTGGCATTAAAACTAAATTTAAACCTATCTAAATATCTGAAAACATCAGATTTAATGTTTCTTGCCAGCGCTACGTGCGTGCATATGTTGTAATCTTAGACCAGCACCTAGTTATGCTAGAGAACCCATTCCTCATAGGTGTCTCTGTCCACAAAGAGGTACCATTTCAGTATGTGCAAATGTGACTTTTGAAGATACAGCTTTCATGGGTAAATCTCTGATAAGTGTCTTTTGAAGGCATAGCCTTTTCTCCTATGATAATCTTTAAAAAATTAAAGAAAGAAAACTTAGTTTCATCATCAGTTATGGATTTCAAAAGTATCATTTCTACAGTGGATGTCAAAGTTCTTTTCTACCACCCCATGATGCTGGTGAGCCCAGAATCTGAACACTGCAAACAGAAAATCAAGTTGCACCTCCCATCCTATTTGTCAGTTTTTTCTTAAGCACTTTCAGCTTTGGGCAGTCCTGATCTGCAAAGTATATTTTCATTGATTGTTGTAATGCATGGGGTTTCCTTTCACCCTGTTTTCAACAATATCAGACCTGTTTTCTTTCACTGAGTTCAGATACTAGGTCCAATAAAAATGAGGTCTTGTTAAAATTTTTATTTTGAAAATGGAGTTGATTTTCTAGACCAAATATTAAGTGATTGTGCTCTCCTTTCCATGACTGCTTTCTGTAACACTTCCAGGTTTGTGCCAGCTGAAAGGTTTTAGAATTTGAAAGGAAATCGGAATGAGTAAAATTCTGAGTTAGATTTTCTTTCAGCACTCTGGGGGTATTTTGTACAAATGTTATGCAGCTGTTTAAGTTGCCATGAAGAAGCCATGATTTCAAAGGTGGGAGATACTCCAGGAGTTTGGAAGTAGAGAAAATTATGTGGGTTAATTTTTTCCATTTCATCACAGGAAAATCTTCTGAATCTAGGATCTAGGTAGAGTACTTCAACACAGAGAGAAACTTAAGCATTTGTACCTTAGAATCTGCATAAACTTTTTGTTCCTTTTTAAAACTCCCAGTAGTACAGGTTTTAGCTGTACTCAGATTTTTTGCTCAAATCCAGACACTGGGCCACCCTTAGCACTCCAGGGTTACTCTGCCTGACATTCAGTTTAGACACAGCTCCTTTGCAAAGCCTATTACTGAGCTGTGACTTGGTGCTCAGCATTGTTTCTTCCTCTGGGATATGTGATTAAAAGAGAAACACCTTCACTATCTTAAATAATCAGTATAAAAGATAGCTCTTTATGGCCAGAAGTGGGATTTCAGAAGAGAAGAAAAACAAGGACTGATGCAGTTTTCCATTAGAAACTGTGTGCTGCTATGTAGAAGGGAAGATACAACAGTTCCTACAAGCAACACAAATAAGAAAAACACCAATAAAAGCTTAGCGCAGTGCACGTCCCAAGACCTGTTTGTGTCACAGTCCTGTCCATACCACCTTTGATGTGTCCTGCAAATACAGGTAATGTGGTTGTGTAAAGTTGCCTTTACATTATTCTCATCTGTTATGGATAATTTACCTGTGGAGTGGGTGTTCTGCAGGTTCCTGGGCTGGTTATGGTTTAACCAGTTCACACGGATTTGAAAGGGAAGGCAGGACATTGAGAACACAGGGTATGAAAAATGCACATACTGGGGGGAAATGGCAAAGTGTGAACCTGTGTGACAGCAAACTCCTTAGTGGATCCCAGCTAGCCCCATCTGTTCGAGCAGGCAGTTCACTACAAAGTATGAGCAATAGTGAGGACAGAGGTTTTTCAGGCTGGTGATGGCAGGTTCAACACATTCAGTGTTCCTGTCGATGTCAGTATTTTTTCAGCCTGAGGGAAAAATGCAGCCTGATGCAAACTGCATTAGGGTTGAGGCACTCAGATGGGAAGCATTTTTATCATCAGTCTAGTTCATGTAATGAAAGGAGAAGACCCACTGTGACATGCTGGGATATATGTTGTTAATTGCTCGTCATAACAATTCTGTTTCTTCAGTAAGATCTCTCTTTTCCCTCACCTCCTCTCCCTATAAGACAATCTTGTCAATATGGAGAGAGCAACCCTGAGGAATCTGTAATTTAATGAAAAATTGCCGTTGCCATGGCACAGGCAGAGTTCTGATTTTATATTGAAAGAATTTCTCAGCTTCATTTGCATTTTCTGACTCTCTAAACAGCTATATCAGCTGCTAGGATTCAAACAATTAAAAATACTCTATTATTAAGGAGAAATTAAAAGGAGTAATCAGTTTAACACAATTCCAGCTCAAAAACCCCTTTCCTGGCAGCTCATGGGAAAAGAATATTTGTATGCTGTTAACATCCCAAATTGGCTTCAGTTAAAATACATCAGGGCAAGATTAAACCAAAGCAGAGACACTGGAAAAAGAATTAATGTTTTCTTTTCACCATGAACAATGTGAGATTTCATCAGTTTTTGTTGTTAGGATGTCATATGAAAATACTATTCTGAAGCCTACTATGCAGGCTGTTACAATCTCCTAAGTGAGACCCTTTAATACAAATTTCTTGGCATCTACTGAATTCCTCCAACTGAAATGTTTGTATCTGGCTTTTTCTTGTTCCATTTTCAGTGTTTGAACAAGAAAGAATTTTTCCCTCCTTCTTTTTTAAAATTCTTTGGGTTTGTGGGTGAGTGTAGTCAAGTTTTATAATAATCCTCATGGATTTATAGTAACTGGATTAAGTTTAACACAAGAGGTAAATGGTACCTAAACCTCCTTTGCTATTCCTAAGAAGCCTGTTGTCATGGTTCAGCAGCCTCTGCTCTCATCATCTTGGATGTCTGTAGGATAGATGCTGCAAACTGCACTGCAGCTCACCAGATGACTTTGTGGCACATGGAGTGGTGCAATCTGTTGTATATCCACCAAGAGTACTGGCCAATTTTTATGCCCAAGGTTAAATAAAGTCTGAAACCATAAAAATTTGCCCCCTGCCCCTTTGAATATCCTGAGACAAACTTCAGAAAAGTACAACTGAGAAGAAAGAGTTTGGGTTTCCATTTTATTTCCATTGTTAAATATTTTTGCTCAGAGTACCAGGCTCAGGCAAGAGACCCAGGCCTTCCTTGGATGCCCAATTTCAAAGCTTAAAGTCATGGAGGCTCTCTGCCCTACTTCATGTGCTTTCTTTAATGTCCCCTCTGCCTGCTGTCCCGTACACTGGTAATATTTTTGTCTTTTGCTCTTTCTTCCCTTCCCCTTCCCAAATTTCCATTTCATTGTATATTTGGCCCTTGATCTTTCTCACATCTGTGGTTGAAATTTACCTCCAGAAGCAAACCCAAACACTGGCTTGGGCACTGAGCATTTCCAAGCACTCCTAAACTTTAGGAGAAGCTAGACATGCGTGTGTTTTGTGATCTGGGGCTTTCACAAATGGCATCATTGACCTTGGTTTGATGATTTTACTTCTGTGTGGGTGAACCTCCAAACCACTATTTTGAAAATGAAAGTTGTTTTGCTCAGAAGGAAGCTTTTCACCCTTAGCACGTGGCATACCACACAGTGTCTGTATACCATGGTTAACATGCAAGTACTAACGGTTTTCCAACTTGGTGAGTTATGCACCTCCAAATATTATTGCACTAGAAGTAAGGCCAACACAGCTTTTAAGCAAAGATGTTATTGATACTGTTCTCTGTCTCTCTCACCAATATACAGGATATTGTCCATCTGGCTCTTTCTGCACTGGAATTAAGAGGGAACCATGCTCATTACAGCATCATTACAATTTGTAAGGTGAGTGGCCCATAACTGAATCTCCAAAGCACTGTTAAACCCTTGAATTAAATGTAGCCAGGTTAAAAAGCTCAACCAGTTCAAAGGCCAAGTGTGCTTACTTACACAGCAATGATGGTCTAAGAAGAGTTTCCCTTTTTCTGACTTCCCATTCATGTTCCCCAGTTTGCCTCCCAGGATGATATGCCAGCAGATAGACAGCCAGTTGTTCTATCAGTTATTTAAGAGACTGCTTCATGGTACAAGGTGTGATCTATTTCCCAATGCAGAATGTCCTTTCAAGAAGGTCTGCCTACATAGTTGGTGTAAGATTGTTTTTCTAGCCCACAGCAGCCTTGAAGGCTGATACTGTTTGCCTGAAGGTGTGCTTATTTGCTTTATTTCTAGCCTACTGTGTGTCATGTGGGGCAGAGGAGGAAGACAAGATGCAGGTGAAAGTCTTTTCATCTCTGATGTTTGATACATAGTTAGTGTTGTTATTCTGACCTCATGCTTCCATCTTAGAGTTAATGAAGGGATGGAAAATAACTGTAGAGTAGTAGTTTAATACACTTTTCCGATGCACCCAGTCCATCTCTGAACTCCAAGATTTGTATGTGCATTTCTCTAGTGTCCAAAAATATATTACTACTTCTGGTTCATATTCCATAGTGACTGACTCACTAAATATTGACCACTGATGCCTAGTGATAGATGCGGTCAAAAATAAATCCCTCAACAAAATCCCACCACCTACCTGGAGATACTACATTTCATTTCTGGATGGAACATACCCAGATTTTTTAGCTTACCCTGTAAATCCAATTGTAACTTCTTGTGCACCCCGGTACACAATGATAGCTGATGCTTTTGCCATTTTACCATGCTGGTTTGGCATCATGATGTGGCCAAAATAGATTCTTCATCAGTCACTTAAGAAAAATGTTTTTACAACTTCAAAGCAGAAGTAGTTAAATAAAATATTTTACTTGGGCCTGGTGGGTTGCTGTCAAAATGTGTGATGAACTCTCAAGACATGGCTCGTGTTTAATAGAGAATCTTTCCCATTTTTTGCACAGTGAATAAATTTTATTCACTGAACATTCTCATGTTTGAATGTTGAAGCATGCATCATTTCCTAGGCAGAGTCCAAAGTCTGCCCATAATGCTTGCACAATCTGGATTTCTCTTAGAGTCCTTAGTTTCCTGTCTGGTCCAGTAGAAAACATAAATTGTTCCTGGATTAGCATATATGAGCAGCTGCAACTAATAGGTGCATGCATGCATCTACATATATATATGTCTATATCTTTTACACACATATGCCAGGGAAGAACATGAGTTTGGATTTTTGGTGCTGGTTAGAGAAAAGAGATTTCCCTCCTGAATCAATTCTTTGGTGAAAGAAGTCTTTTTGTAGAAGGCATTTTAAGTGGGATTATTGCTGTCCTTTGTAACGCTGATGAAATCCTCTCAGGAATCAGGTGACAATGTTTTTCTGTAAGAACACCCAAGTTGTGTTCAAGAGCTAAACTGACTTTTGATCTCTTAGAATTATCTTCTGAGACCTCTTCTTCATTACCTCTGCAAAACCAGGTTTAACTTTATGTCCTGCCTCCAAGGTGGAATCTTCCTGCCTTCTGCTATATGAGTAAATAAAATTATTTTAAATAGGTACATATCACGCTTTAGTAAGAACAAACAAACAAACCAAAGTAGGCTGCTGTGAGTCTCTGACCATCCTTTTAATCTCTTTTTCCATTTCTCAGTGAAGCAAACAAAACTATGTGAATCTCAGATACTCATGGGAAGGGACAAAGTGCTGTTGTTTTTGGATGAAGGAGTAGCATCCAGAGACACTGAATACAAAGAGGCTTCCATTGTGCACATGCTGCACAGACATGTGAAATGAACTGTCTATTGTTTTAGCATTACTATAATAAATAACTGAACGCATATATTTGGTAAGTCTATAGTATGCTGCTGGAAAATGGTTTTCAGTCTCTCAGTAGCCTTCCAGGAAATGCATTTGTAGATTTGCATCTCTTGTTCACATTACTCAAGCTTAGAGTTGTTTTGCCTTCTTAAGTAGAGGAACATGAGCAAGAGTTTGGGTTTGTTTGGGAAACTGAATCCAATGTGTCTTTCTTCTGTTTGTCTGATATCAGTTCTTGCTGATGGTGTTCTTCAGAGGAATTTCCCTTAGAAAGTTAAGTTTTTTATTGGGCTAGTGCTTCTCTGAAGTAGGTCTAGAGGAAAATAGCACTGTTAGCATCAGGCAAGAAAAAATAACCCCATAAGAATTCCAGCGGGCCTCCATAAATATTACTATACCTTGTACGATAAAGGGAATAATAAAAACAAGTAGTGATTACTGACAAACACATTTTATATATGTTTTTGTTATCCACAAAGCTAGTATTATAATTGAATGGAAGGCCCTCACATACAATATCAATTTTATATTTTTACTCTTTGTATGGGAGCACCAAATTTCATAGTTGTGGAATGCAGAAATGTGGTAATCAACTGCTTAAAAATTTACATAACGAAAAGCTGTGGATAACATGGTGAATAATGTTCAAATACTCTATGAAGAGGAGCAAAAAATCTGCAGAAAATGTATAATCACACAATTCGTGAAGCCTTTGTGTTTTGCACTGGCAAGATATCATCTTGTGTATATATATGTTTGCAAACTAAATCAGATGCTCATGATTTGATGCTGCTTTTGCTAATTATAATGTGAGATCCAATACAGCGACAAGCATCTATGGTGAACAGAGGCATCAAGAGTAAGCTTCTTCCATGCTTGAATCTTGCTTCTAGGTGTACAAGATCCCATTTTTCTTTATTCTCTCTCCAAAAATTTAATTTCCTCTGTCCAGTTCCAGCTCAGCCCACCCTCTTAACTCATCAATCTTAGATAGGAAACTTAACGCTGCTAGGATGACTATATCACAGTTGTTAAGCTACAGTCCATTGAAGTGAGATGTTGAGGGTCAGTGTTGGAATGGAACATCAGATCTCCTGCTTCAGATTTTGACTGACAGGGGCAGACAGTAAGGAGAGAAATCTCTGTCTCACCTATCTCTGCTCATAGATTAGCTCCGTTCAAAACCTCTGGACTCCTATCTTCTTCCCTGTGCTGTCCCTGCCTTTTCTCTGTATGCCCTCCAAGGGGCTGTTCCTTCTCCCATACTTAATGATGTGTTTCACTTCCTGAATTTAGAAAAGTGAGCAACCCAGATTGTTGTTTATCATGTTAACAGGGATGCAAAGAGAAGGAAATATTCGTCTTTCCATTCTCTTACCTCCTTGAAAGCCCATTTTAAATTATGTTTGTAGTATGGGAATGCTACACTATTCTATTTTTTTCCCAAAGCTGTCTGTCATTTCCTTGCTAACCTTTTAATGTAATGAGTCTGGAGTGTTTTCTTGTTGTTTTGAGTGGGGAAGCTCCAGTACTAATGGAAATGGAGGTACCAATGTTAATCAGAATGTGACTGAACAATTATCAGCATGTCCAGATTCATGGACTGCTATAGAAGAACTGTTCCAACTTGTACCTTCACAAGCAAAAGTAATTTCTTTAGCTGAACAGCCCAATGCAGTGGAAAGCATAGAGTGATTTTTTTTGTCGTTTCATTAATATATTCTCAGTTTAGATCCTCAGGAAGCATCCAGGCAGTATTTATCTGAAGATGTTTCTGTCTAGGATTATTAGAATCAAAGTAAGCAGAAAAAATTCTTAATGATACAAAGTGAAGGACACTTTTCCTCTGCATAAAAAATCTCTGGAAGAGTAACCCAAGACAGGACTCGGCAAATGTTTATTATGCCCTCTGCCAAATAATGACCAGAGATGTAGCAAATCTAATTATTAAGTGATCTGAGCAGGAAAACCCTGTTTGAAACTACTAGCACTATGCTCAGCAGAGGACAAAAGATGCCTGGATTCTGCAATTGCTGCAATCGCTTCAATCACTGAAGCCTTATATCAACTAAGTAAGATTGGAGTCAAAAGTGGACAGGAGCGTGGGAGAAGCAGAAGGGAGATAAGTGTTGAGGCTTGTATGCTGCTCTTGGCACTTGACTTAGTCTTATTGTTGTTACTTTACTTGGCTTTTAGCTGATAAATAAAATATGGAGTAGTGTCTAGAAACACAGACAGAAGAGAGTTCAGCCAGTGCTTAACTACTGTGTGGTGCGATTGCTGCATTAAGAGATATCTTTTGGGAATTAAAAAGAGTGCTGGTGGCATTTTATGGACTGGAACTAGCAGTAATTCTGTATAGTAATAGTCTGTGAATATGGTGGTTGAGGGAAGTACAAAGACTTTATTCCTAGGCAAATCTAGGGAATGGCACATAGACAGTCCAGAGAGTCTGGTCTGTAGCTGAATTAACTGGCACCCGTTGCTGGAGCAGATTGCAGAAGTGACCCAAAATGGATGGCAGAGAAGAGCTTTCCAACTCCCAAGAGCAGAGGGATCCTATTCAAGGAAGCTGTCTCAGCTGTCAGAGAAGTTTGTCTTCCATGTCATTGAACTAAAAAATATCTCTATTTTTCCTTTTGCAACAAAAAGCAAAATCCAGGTTTTGAAAGACTATTTTAATAGTAGAAGAGCTTCAGGCTTCTGAGGGCTTAATCTTCCAAACTTTTAATTATGGCTCATAAAAACTGGTTTTCTGCAAACAGAGGCAATTTCTGTCTTGTATCTTTCTTAAAAGGTGAGTTCTGACTCAATGTGGAGGGTAAATCACCATTTTAAAGCTAGGGAAGGTTCAACTTCATTTAATTCTGTTAGATCTCTCTGTTTCAGTTCTGGGGAGGAAGTGGTGCTTCTTCCTGCTGAAATCCCATGTGGGTGTGAGAGAGCTTTCCAGGAGCAATGTGGCTGTGTTTCTTTCAGTACGTTCTCTAGCTTCTCTACCAGGTCTTGCCAGAAGGAAGTTCGTTTTGTGGCAATGTGCTTGTAAAAGGGAGTGAGTCCTGATTGACTGAGCTGTACTGTGGCTTAAAGAGAACAAGGCAAAGCAGCAGCTTGTATTCTTTAGAATTTCTGGGGCAGTAGAGGAGGAGAGGTCTCCTGTATCTTTTTACAGCCTGCCTTGACTTCTCTGTCTTCCCTAATGAAGGAGAGCCTCCATGTGCTTGGGATTTGACTCCAAGCTGAGAGGCTGTATTTGTGAATGGCTTTCAAACGTTAGCCAAAAATATTAGTCTGTGCATGTGTGTGTGGAGGTGTGGGGGAGGGAGCAATTCTCCCTTGTGCAGTCGCACAGAACAAGCCACAATCTGGCGTGCTTTTGGTTATTAATAGCTAGAATATGGAAGTAGGGCAAATATCCATCCTGATTTATCCTGACCTGAATAATCCATATAGTCTTCAGGCCATAGACTAGCGATTCTGTCTCTAGCTGTCACATTCCTGAATTTGAGGAAGCGATATCTGTGACCATTTCGTGTCATGATGATCAATGTCACATTAAAGAGAGAAGCCTGCAGGCAGGCGTGTGAGCTGTGTGAGCGCTGCTTGATTAGGGAAGCGCCGGGATGGGGATCCTGCTCGCTGTCACTCCACTCTGTCAGAGACCGGGAGACAAAAGATCCCGAGGGAGAGGTCACCCTGGCCTGAGGCTGCTCTGCTGGGGAGGAGGGAGCTGAAAGATGGTTGAAGAGGCAGCCCACAGGCAGAGGAAAGGAGTCAAAGAGCTGTGAAGCAGCACCGTAGGAGGCAGGAAATGTCTGATTCAGGAGCAGGGAGAGGGGAGAGCAAGAGGGAGAGATGTGCAAAACCTTGCATCCCTGTGGTTAACCATTCCTGGGCAGGATCAGGGTGTTCTACGGGAGCCCAAACTGATCCGAAAATATTGGCCTATTGAGATTCCAGGAATTAAATTTAAAATAAAGAGTGATGAGACTCAGGAAAGGCTACTGGTGTCGTGTGTCCCCCCCATCTCCGCCCCCCCCC